>CM035801.1:10639294-10641794 GCA_020466265.1 Siphamia tubifer | reverse complement strand
TGAAAGTACAGACAACAATGTTGAATTTGCACTTACATTGCATCATAACATTATTATTAGGAATACTATTTGTAAGGATCACACAAAGACAAATAGGAAACAATACAACCATTTACTTAAAATAAATATTAGGTTATTACAGTCTGCTTGGAAAGCCAGTGGTACTGTTTGTTATGAAGTGTAGTGGACGCCAACAGCTTCACTCAAACTCTTTATTCTGAGCTCAAAAATAAGAAGAGTCCGGAAACAAGGTATGACATAAAGTCAATCAAAAACTCACACACAAAATAGACAATAAGTCCCAAAGGGGTGCAGCACAGGTAGCTCTGTAGAGGTGGACATGTGGGATGAACTGACAAGGGAGACAGAAAATGAAAGGACTTAAATAGGGAGAAGTGATGAGGACAGGTGTGCGACGACCAGGTGAAATAATTAAGGTGAAAGGTGACGAGATGCAGAATGGAAAGAGAGTGAAGGGAAAACAGACAGTGAGTGTTAACTCTAATTACAATTTTAAAAATGTACTTTGCTAGTTTGCTTGAATAAATCCACATCAGCCAGTTGTACATACTTAAATAATAAACAATAAACACAATATATATTAAAAAAAAACAAAAAAAAAAAAACAATCCTTTTTGCTCATAAGTTGGTGTGGGCCAGTCTGCGTCCGTCTATTGGGGAACCCTACCATACAGTATTAGAATTAGAACAGTACTAACCCACTGTAATATGTACTCTTAGTTAGTACTGAAAGTGTACTGTGTACTGATGACAGTGTGGATATTAGAACACAGCAGTGGTCGTCTTCTGCCAATAACTGTGACAGGCTGCTGTGCTTCACCTTAACGCTGATCCCACTGGATTGAAAAAGCCTCAGTGCTGATGCAGTTCAGCTATTGACGCACAAAACACACACACACACACACACACACACACACACACACACACCACCGATAGAGAACTACCACTGCTGTAGTGTACTGCAGAAGGTGCCACACATGCCCCCCCACCCACCCCCACTTATGCCTTATGTGAAGTATTTATTGAACAAAAACAGGGGTTCAGTGTGTGTGTGTGTGTGTGTGTGTGTGTGTGTGTGTGTGTGTATACATATGAAAAAGCATGTGAACGAAGGAGCCAGTCAGAGAAGTGTAGAGACACCGAGCCCCCAAGTTCTGCTGGTTTATAGGGCTCAGCTTCAGAGAAGTCACATGACTTCCCAGAGAGAGTAGAGAGGGGGGGGGGGGCAGTGTGTAATGTGGTAGAGGAGAATGAAGAGGAGGAGGAGGTGGGGGAGGGGGGGGGAGTGAAAAGAGGGTCAAGAGGGTGAAAGAAATACTGCGAAGGGTGAAGTAAAGGTTTGGAAAATAAATGAAAGAAGAAGAAGAAAAAAGATGGAATATTTCTGGGAAGTGATGGTTTATGTTCACAACTGAATGAAGCAAATGACAAATGATCCATTGTACAAAGAAGATGAATGAAGGGTGATGGGATGAATGAGGTGTGGTGAGAGCAGACGGTCTGTGTTAGTGTCTGAAACGTCTTCAGTGATTTGATACGAAGGCTTAAAAAAGTATCTGGATTATGTTTGTTTGTAGGAACTGTTCATGATATTGTATGTGTGGTTGAAGAAAATGTTTTTAACATGTTTGTTTTAATGAGCTTCATGGAGTTTGGGTCAACGATAGTGATGTTCAAATGTGGACGTTAAATGTTTATGATAAAGCCTGTATAAGAGAAAAGTTATATGTTCAGGGGAGTTTATTATTATTATTATTATTATTATTAATAATAATAATAATAATAATAATAATAATAATAATAATAATAATAATAATAATAATAATAATAATAATAATAATAATGATAAGAAGAAGAATCATCATCATCATCATTATCATCATCATCATCATTATCATCATCATCATCATCATCATTATCATCATCATCATCATCATCATCATCATCATAAACTTTATTTGTATAGCACCTTTCATACCACTGTAGCCCAAAGTGCTTCACATTGATTAAAAAATAAAATACAATTTTAAGACAAGGGTGAAATAAGAAATATTTGTTTGCACAAAATTATCACAAAATTATAACATTGCAAAAGTACAAGATAAACTGATTATACATACATTATAACATTTTGATTGATTGATTTTTGATTTATTCGATTTATTTGAACATAAAAAACCAATAATAATAATGAGAAAGAAAACATACATTTAAAAAAAACAACCAAGTATGTTCAAAAGGAGTGGGTGGAAATTAACACTTATAAAATCCCACCCCTTCTTACTGAATCAACTTTTCAAACAAAATCCCCTTCCTCCAAAAGAAAAGAACACTAGATTTGTTAACTATTTCCGATACATACCTACACACATATATATATATATATATATATATATATATATATATATATATATATATATATATATATATATATATAAAAACCATACGCAACAATAAATACAGAACCAACAACAACACT
>CM035801.1:10619294-10634294 GCA_020466265.1 Siphamia tubifer | reverse complement strand
TAGAGACCCACTGTGGCCTTTTTATGATGCTGATGTTTGCTAATGACTTTTAATGATGACTTGTTATGGCTCATAAAAACTGTTTCTGTTACTGGCAAAGTCAACTTTAACTACAGCCTGATAACACACACTGGGACTGTTAGCAGCTTATCAACACCTGATGATGGGGGGGGGGGGGGGGGGGGGGGTGATGGCTGCTCAGTTCAGTATAGATTTTTAGACCTTTGTGCAGATTTTCCTCTTGCTTTATTTATGCATTTTTGATACTTTGCCTTATTTTTATAAGTTAGAACTGTCAAAATTAATGCATTAATCCTTTATTATTGTTGGGGCCAATTGTGTGTGTGTGTGTGTGTGTGTGTGTGTGTGTGTGTGTGTGTGTGTGTGTGTGTGTGTGTGTGTTAGGATGGGAATGTTGTCTCACTCGGTGATTGGCAGGTAAACAATGACTTGACCTATATATGGGAGTCAGAGTTGATTCACAGATAGAAAAACTAGGTCAGAGGAGCCATAGTGTTTTTCAGTGTGTGTGTATGTGCAGCAGAATTAACTTTATATATTTGGTACCAGCTTATTTTTAAATAAGTGCACCCAGTCTTTTGTAGGTGTTTTTAATCTTGGCGAAATTAAATAAAGATTTTGAACGTCACGTCATTGCAGACTTTGTTTTTGAATACTGGAAAGTCAATATTGGAAATGTCTTCATATTCCCACAGTGACATTTTTTTGTGGTTAGATGTTCAATATAATTATGATTAATCATAATATAAATGTTAATATATTTAACCCATTATCTGCAGCAGAATGACTCTGAACATCTGAACATCCACTCCCAGAAAGAGGCCACAGGGGTCCGGGGTCAGTAGCTGTGACAGAACCAAAGAACTGGATCCAAAATTTCTTTTGTGGAGTTTAGTGTACATCCTGCAGAACCAGAACCAGGACCAGAACTGGACTGACTTCATTAATTCAGTCCCACATCAGAGGCTGATCCATCCTGTAGAATCAGAACTAGAACTGGACCGACTTTTGGGCCCCATAAGGGTCACATTTGGACTGAACATAAGGGTCCATGTGGGTTGTCGACAGTTTCCATGGTAACCCCACGTTTGTCCATATCAGAATCAGAACCACAGATCTGACTATCTTATATTATTTATGTTTCATACTATTTATGCCATGATATTTATCATCTGTCATTTGCGCAATTTAAATTCTGTTTTACAAATATCTTAAGTTGCAATATTTTTTATTTTTAATGTAAATGACTGCTTTTTACTGATTATACACACACACACACACACACACACACACACACACACATATATATATATATATATATATATATATATATATATATATATATATATATGTATACAGTGGCCTTTGAGGACCAGGAAGGGGCACCCCTGGTTTAGGGTCAGAGTTGTGCTCAGGGTCAGGGTTGGGGTCAAAGTCGGGGTTGGCATCAGGGTCAGTGTTAGGGTTGGGTCCATCCTGCAGGTGTTTGTCTGATCAGTAGTTTAGTGAAAAGTGAGCCCCCCCCCCCAACAGGACTCCACTCCCAAATACTGACAGAATCAGCAGAAGCATGGTGTGTGTGTGTGTGTGTGTGTATGTGTGTTGGGGGGGGGGTTCCCCACTCGACTGTTCTGTTTTAGCAGATGGATGATGGATGGCTGTTGGTTAGATTTAGCTTCATGCTCAAAGGTCAGGCCAAAGCCCTCTGGTGCCCCCTCCCCAGACTGAAGGGGTGTCCCAGGGTGTTCATGAACAGCTGTGAAACACACACCATTACTGTCATATGGAATGCTCACAGGATTTATCTTATTTCTGTTTTCAGTTTTTATATGTTTTGTTACATTGTTTATATATTGTGTTAATTTTATCTCTGTCAGTAGTTTTAATATTTCGCATTAATAATATTTCTATCAGCAGTGTGTTCCACATGTGGGAGGATTTTATGGAGGTTATTCCAGATGTTATTAGTGTCCTCGAAAGAAAGAAAGAAAGAAAGAAAGAAAGAAAGAAAGAAAGAAAGAAAGAAAGAAAGAAAGAAAGAAAGAAAGAAAGAAACTAAATTACCAAAGATAATTTCAAAAACTCTACAGGAAATAGTTACAGAACCAAATAAATGTTCTGGAGCTGCCCAGTCCGAACTCAGACCTCAGTTGAGGACTGACTTGAGGATGGACTGGGAAAAGGATGTTTATGAACTGAGAGTTCAGAAGTTAGTTTGTGACTGAAGCCAATGCTACATCTACTGAACACTGTCCTGAAGAATTATGCAAACAATTATTTTTTGATAGATAGATATATAGATAGATAGATAGATAGATAGATAGATAGATAGATAGATAGATAGATAGATAGATAGATAGATAGATAGATAGATAGATAGATAGATAGATAGATAGATAGATAGATAGATAGATAGATAGATAGATAGATAGATAGATAGATAGATAGATAGATAGATAGATAGATGTTAAAAAAACACACAAATGTGAAAATGTGTTTAAAAACATGTTGAAAATTCACAGATGTTAAAATGTGTTTTAAAAAAATATATTTACACACATATAGCTGAAGATAAATATGTTTAAATATTTTAAAGTTAAGTTAATGAGTGAATTACTAAAAATAAATATAATACATAAATACATTTTTAACAAATTAATGAAAAAATGCAAATGTTCTTTTAAAAAATCATTGTTTTATTCAAAATATTTTTTTAAGTCTTAATTAAAAATACATATTTATTAAAATTTTTTTTTTTTATTAATGAATGAATGAATTCATTTCATTTCTTCTTATTTTTGTAGTAGAGGAGACTCAGAGCATGTCCCTGAAGGCCTCACTGAACTGTATGTGGTCTGGTCTGATTTGGTTCGGTTTGGTCTGGGTCGTGGCGCCCCCTTGTGCCCCTCCTCAGTCCTGCTGTGCTCGGTCATCCATTAACCATCCTTACAGGTCATGTCCAGCATCACCGACTTCATTGATCCAAAGTCCATAACAAACCCAGGCTTTCTGGGACCGGAAGCACAAACATGAGGGGGTTCTCACGTGCACTGTGGACAAACTGGATCAATGTCGGCGTTTCTAAAAGTCCAGTCCGTGCACGCGCTGCAGCCGCGAGTGCGACCCGGTGCTCCACGAGGGACTACTACAACACCGGGAGGTACGGGCTCACCGTGCCGGGGGTAGGGGCTCCTGTCCGGGTGGTGGATCTCCGCTCCGACACGGTGACCAAACCTGGACCGAGCATGCGCAGAGCCATGGCGGAGGCTGAGGTGGGGGACGACGTGATGGGAGAGGACCCGACTGTCAACGGTGAGGTACAGAACCGGTCTGAGCCGGGCCGGACCGGGTCTGAACTATTCCGGAATGGGTCTTCTCTGGTCCTATATTGGTGTAACCTGGTCCCATATGGGTCTGACCCAGAGGTCTTCAAAGTATTCACATTCTGTACTTAAGTAAAAGTACAGCTACTTGTGTGAAAAAATACTCTGATAAAAGTAGAAGTAATGATTCAACTCCTCTACTTAAGTAAAAGTAAAAAAGTACAACTTCTGAATTGTAATAAAGTAAAAAGTAAAACCTTTTTTTTTGGTCATGAACACAATAATACATATTTAACCAGGAAAAATACCTCAAAAGTACCTAAAATAAATCTTTTAAAAATTTGTTACTGTGTAGAAAATGTGTTTGATCAGGTGAGATTTTTTAAAAAGTTATAGAAATATGAGATTTAAACAAAAAAAATGCATAATTTTAAGAGAAAAAGTCTAAGTTTTAGATCAAATGTTAAAATTGTGAAATTAAAAGTCAAAAATTGTGAGATAATAGATAATATATAAAGCCACAGTTTCTCTCCTTCACTGATTTTCCATCTGAAGCCACTTATTTTTCATACTGTAACATCTGTTTAGTTTTTAAAAGTAACAGTTTTATTCTGAGAATGTAAAGAGTATAAAGTACAGATATTTATGCAAAAATGTAGGGAGTAAAAGTAAAAAGTTGCCAGAAAAGTAAATACTCAAGTAAAGTACAGATACCTAAAATATCTACTTAAGTACAGTAATGAAGTACTTTTACTGCGTTACTTTACACCTCTGGTCTGACCTGATCCAGAACTGGTCTAACTTGGGTCTATATGGGTCTGACCTGGTCTAGAACAGGTTTGACTCAGTCCCATATGTGACCATATAATTCAAAGGTCAGTATCAGCCTGTGTCATTTAAACCTGCAATTTATAGAAGCTGGATGTGGTTTGTGTCAATATTTGGGTCACTTCCTGTTTCACATGTCTTATTTTCTAGTACATCCTATTCCAAATGCTAATATTGACCTTGAATACTTAGGTCAAACAGATATTTTTTATATTCATCTGTTCATATTTCATCCATAACAGAACATAGAACCTTCATTTTGCACAGATCCATTCTCCAGGTAGAACAGATACAGCACACAACATAAAATAACAGAAAAAAACTTATGATGGATTTTGATGACATTTTCAGGATGTGTTGGGAGTGTCCCAAGGAACAAATGATTAAATGTTGGTGGTGATCTGGATGAGATCCTGGATTCTGCATCACTATGAAATTTATACATTGCGGTAAATGGAGAATACATTTCAATGTGATACAGAATCCAGGATCTCTTCCGGATCAACACCAAAATCTAACCATTGGTTCCTTGTAACATCTACAACACATCCTGAAAATGTCATCAAATCCATCAATAAGTCAAATCTCCCCCATTATCAACGTACCCTGTAAATATCATTAAGATCCATCAATAACTTTCTGAGTTATTTTGCTACAGACAGACAGACAGACAGACAGACAGACAGACAGACAAAAACATAACCTCCTTGGCAGAGGTAATAATCTGAGAGGGTCAGGTGGAACCACTGGATGAAATAATATGAAATGACCCAGTTTAAATATGTAAAATAAGATGATCTTCTCCTTTATTAGTCTCACAGTGGGGACATTCCCCTTTCATTCCCAGCAGCAGACTGGACATTAAGAATGAGAGGCTAATTTACAATAAAAGAACAATATATACAATATAAAAGATGAATATGACAGTATGAGAAATGGAATATGTACAGTGTCAAAAATGACAATGTCCCAGTGATATAAAAGAAAGACCTCAACCTACTGAGAAGGTAGAGTCTGGTCTACCCTTTTTTGAACATCGCAATAGGATTATGAGTAGGTGGTTTTTACTGTCGCCGAGGAGGTTATGTTTTTGCCAGTTTTTTCTCTGTCTTTTAGCAAGATAACTCAAAAAGTTATGGACGGATCTTGATGAAAAATTCAAGACGTGTTGGTGGTGTTACAATGATTAGATGTGGGTGATGATCCGGAAGAGATCCTGGATTCTGGATCAATTTGAAATTTATTCTCCATTTACCGCAATGTAAAATTTCAAAGTGATCCAGAATCCAAGATTTCTTCCATGATCTTATAATTTGTGTGACACCCTGTGTGTAAGAAAAAACACAATCATAAATGAGACAGAAGAGAATATGTTTTAAGATAAAATAGTGAGGAGAGAAAAGCAGAGCATGTTTTCAGTTACACTGTTCTACTTTACGCTGAATTCATCTCTGCCTGCAAACCTCTTTTATTCAGGGAAAATGGGGGGGGGGGGGGGGGGTTTACATGGTTCTGGTAAGTCTGAAGTTCCACTGAGAGATTTACATTCTTTATTCTACGGCCCTCTAGAACGTCCCGTTCACTTTGAATGACGTCAGCGGGCGGATTTTTTTCGACAACCGCCCGCTGCGCCATTAACGCCCGCTGCCCATGGCAACAGGTTTTGTCACTTCAGATTCACTGTACCATATCACTCCGCAGGTAGTTCGGCCACTTTTAAAGTAAATATTAGCTTCGTTGTAACTGGTAGCTTATCCAGTGTTAACCTATCCTGATGTTATCCTTACCGTAGTCAGGAAATCAGGGGAAATCACCGTCCTCATCTCATACAGAATCTGTAGGGCAGAAGTAAGTATTTAACCCCTCAGTTAACTCCTCTATGCTGGTTTTTATAAAACAAGGAGTGGTTTCAGTGAGGTTCGTTTTCAGTATTTATTTGCAGGAACGGGACAACACCTGCTCCGGTCGCCGACCTGACTGTGTACATCCGTCTCTCTCTTTTCTCCGCCTAAAACTCTCTGCACCCCCCTTCTGTCTGCCCCGCCTATTTCACAACACTAGTCTGTTAGAGTAGAGACAGTAATAAACTGTAATAACCTTTGGCGTCGGGGTGTTGTTCGCCCCGTCGGGGAATATTTTTCTGATAGTAACTCGTGTTCCATGTATTATCTCTTGCTTATTGTTGGGTCATCTTCATCTTCGGCTCCTGTCTCTTCATCACTTGCAAATTCACCTTTGGCTCTAACAGTCTTGTGACTAGCTATAGCTAGCTAGCTGCTGACATTCCCAATAAAGATTAGAAAGATAATATTATTGCATATTACCTTAACACACCCCCAACACGTCATGAAATATTCATCAAGATCCGTCCATAACTTTTTGAGTTATCTTGTTAACTGACAGACAGACAGACAAACTCTGGCAAAAACATAATTTCTGTGGTGGACCTCTCTTCATTCGGGGGAGGGGGGGGGGGGGTCTACCTTGGTGGAGGTTTGTGCTCTGTGCTTTTCTAGTTTTGTTTGTTTTTCCCCAACTCAAACGGTCACACAAAAGTTAATTTGTGGAAAATTCTTTTTAAATTCCAACCCCCCCACCCCCACCCCCACACCATTTCCTCATTGGTTCTGCTCGTTACACTTTGCTGGCTTCACATCCATTATTGTTAAACAGTTCATGGAAGTAAACAATAACTCTACTTTTTTATACACAACTGAATCAACTGAATTAATTTAATAAAGTCAGGATGAATTGACACTTATTGTGAAGTTCTGCTCTTTCTGCAGAGTTACAGAAACTAGCGTCGGATTTGTTTGGGATGGAGTCTACGCTGTTCGTCCCCTCTGGAACCATGGGTAATCTGATCGCATGTAAGAACCAAGCGTCAACCTGAGGCTAACATGGAAGTGACAAAAACTGCAGTTCACGCTTCGTCCACTAGGGACTGGATCCAAAAAGGAGTCAATCCCCATAGACTCCCATGTTAAAAAGGTCAAAGGTCACAGCAGAAATAAACCAGTTTACAGCCTGGTTCAAAAAAATTTTTTTCGGACTAATAGTCTAATGGGGGAAAATAATCATATATGTGCATGAGTACGTATGTATGTGTGTATATATATATTTATGTATTTTTTGTTTCTCTTTCCTCTACCTGTTTGATATCATGAATTGTGTAACTTAAGTCAAATTCTGTATTGTTCTCTTTTTTGCTGCTTTGAAGTGAATGTACTGAAATAAACTAAACTAAAACTACTAGTCAAAGTTTAACATTCAGTTCAACTGTGAGGAGGGTGAATATTTTTTAACTCATTTGTTTAGATCAGGGGTCTTTAACTAATTTTCTTCAGGGGCCACATTCAGTCTGATTCTATTTCCAATGGGTCAGACCAGTGAAATGAAAACCTAATAACTTATAAATAATGACTACTCCAAATTTTTGTCATTGTTTTAGTGCAAAAAAATCCAATTAAATTATGAAAATACTTTTAGAAATTTTCCAAATGCAAAAAAGCTAAATTTCGTAAAGAAAATAAGGGCAATTTTAACAATATTATGCCTCAACTTATCATTTGTCCATGTGGTTTTTTTATGGATCAATTCAACAAAGACACTAAACTCTTCGAAACAGAAGCAGAAAATGGTTCAAATTGTGTTACATTTTCTTTAAACATTTGTTCAGGTTATTCACATTTGATTGTTACAGGATAGTTTGTAAATGTAAATATTTTCATAATTTAATATGATTTTTTGTTGTCAAACAATGACATAAATTTGAACTTGTCATCATTTATAGTCATTTAATAGGTTATTATGCTCTTTATCTCACAGAACTGGAACTGTTGCCGGGCTGCATTTAGTCCCAGGGCCACATGTTTGAGACCCCTGGTTTAGATGTTATTTAATTTTAAAATTATGCATAATTAGGGGTGTGACCCTTTGATTGACAGGTGCCAGATGCAATGCCAGTGTTATAGTGCTGGTGGTTATCGCCCGGAAATGCTCAGCCTCGCGTTAAACCACTTTGGCCGTTTGGTTTCACTGACCTTTGACCTGCCCCCCCAAAAAGGGTCCAGTCTAACCTGTGGGATGAATGTGTGAAATGCAAAAATGACACTGAAGATACTAACAATCAAGGAAATAAAAATTCAATCTAAAGTGGGTCAGTGCAGTAAAATACAGTCATAACGATAAAGAATTAAATCTATAAAGTTTTCCTTGTGTTTTACGTTAGTAGTAACGTAGTAGTCAGTAACACTCAGCCTGTTACTAAATGTTGTGTATATTTGTAGATCCACTGTAACTTGTGCTGTACATGTCTAAATGATAACTAATATTGTTAAAATGACACTTATTTTTCTTCAGAATGTTCATATTTGTTCATGTTGTTCAAGTACAGGTTGTAAATGTAAACATTTTAATTATATAATTTGACATTTTCACCCAAAAACACAGAGAAAACTTTGGTGTTGACATTATTGATAGGTACTTATGTTATTATTTATATAGTGTTACTGTTCCAGTCTCCTTTAGATCATATTAGGCTGAGTGTGTTTGACGGCCCTGCACTAATGTGTTCCTCTGCAGTGATGGTGCACTGCAGGGAGCGAGGAGACGAGATGATAGTGGGAGATCTGTCACATGTGCACATCTATGAACAAGGAGGCAGCGCACAGGTCAGTCAAACCAGGGCCGTAATTACAGACTGGGCCAGTGGGGCGGGTGCCCATGGGCCCAAGGGTCAAGAGGCCTGGGGAGGGGCCTAAAGTGATACAGATGTATAGCAATGAGAGGGTTTGACTCTGCCAATAACAAACTGTGAAGGGGAACGGTCATTTTTCAGCTTGAATTAAAAATGAGCTCAGGATGAAAATGTGTCAAAATTAGTTGAATTCACTCTAACGTCTGACAATAGAATCAGTTTGTTTGACGACTGATGAATTAGTGGATGGAAAAGGAAGAGCAGAAATAAACTTCTGTAAGTTGGTGTGTGTGTGTGTGGTGGTGGGTGGTGGGGGGGGTCTGCCTTGGTGGAGGTTTGCGCTGTCAGAGTGCTTTTCTAGTTTTGTTTTTATGTTTTGTTTTATGTCACATAAAAGTTAATTCCAGCGGACTGTATGACGAACTGAAATAGTGTGACCGTCATTTCCAGTAAATGCACCGGAGTGTTCTATTTGGAACTACACTAGTTTGTTGAAAAGTCGTACACTCTTAATGGAGTGTGCAGAGTTCATAGTGTATGAAAAGGAAAGCACTTCGTGGAGGGTGCGAGTTAGAACACACCCATGGACTAGAGACAGACGTGACCATTATTGACAGATAGGACACCCGGCATGGGCTTCAAAACTGTTCCATGACCTTTGACCTTGAGGGACCTTAAAAGGTCAAAATTAAGCTAACATATTTTCAGATGGTCTTAACTCAAAGCAGAGGTGATAAGTACTGTTACTGTTGTTTAAAAGATCGAACCCATAGTTTGATGTTTGTAAATTAAGAGCTACAACATTTGTGAGGGGGCGGGGCTTGTTGTGCCTGATCACAGTTGTTTACTTGATACGTTTGTGTGTTTGTTGCAGCTGGCTGGTGTCCACGCCACCACGGTGACCACCCTCCCTGACGGAACATTTGATCTGGATCAGCTGGAGTCAAAGATCCGCCACGGTTACCCCGACCCCCATTACCCCCGCTCACGTCTCATATGTGTGGAGAACACGCACAACATCCAGGGAGGGCGTGTGCTGCCTCTGGCCTTCCTGCAGGAGGTGTGTATGTAGAGAACACCCCCCACCCCACCCCTGCAGGAGGTGTGTATATGTAGGGCAGGGATGTCAAACTCCAGTTTTTGAGGGCCGGTGCCTTGCATGTTTTAGATAATTCCCTCTTCCATCACTACTGGAAACCATTCCATCATTATCAGGCTTCTGCAGGTTATGATGATGAACTGATCATTAAATGAACCACTTGTGGCTGGAAGAGGGAAACCTCTAAGACATGCAGGATACTGGCCCAAGAGGACTCAAGTTTGACACCTGTGATAGAACCTTGACCTGACTGTCGCCAGATGGTATCTCACAGTACCATCTGGGACCGTTCTGCAACCGATCTGTTTTCAAAGATGTATGCTATATCTATGGCTATGCTTGATGTATTTCACCTGAAATAAAAATAATCAAATCAAAATCAAATCAAAGGAGGGGCCTTATCTAAAATCCTTGCAAGTGATTAGATAAAGAATCTGTCCATCATCTGGACTGATGCACCGCTTCAACCACTTACATTGAACTGAAACCCTTTATGTCACACCAGCCACAACACCGCCCAGTCATGGGGTAGTCCCACCCGGCGACACTGATTGTCTCCTTCGTTTGGAAGAAAACCCGAACAGATGGTTGCATGAGCGTAGCCAAATGCAGCCAGATGATGGGAGTCAGGTTAGAGGACGCTCCCCCACCCCCATGCAGTAGATATAAATGTAGTCAAACAGCCCCCTGCAGGTGGTGTGTATATGTGGGAACACCCTCCTGCAAGAGGTTTGTATGTAGGGGAACCCCCCCCCCCTCACTCCTCTCCCCTGGAGAACACAGCTGATGTGTGCTGTTTCCCTCCCCACAGGTGCGAGCCTTAGCGGACAAACATGGTCTGCGTGTTCACATGGACGGAGCCAGAGTGATGAACGCTGCCATGGCTCTGGGGGTGTGTCCATCCACCATCCTGCAGTACACACATACTGTTAGTGTGTGTCTGTCTAAGGTACAAACACCCTTTAACTCTTAAACACATACTGTCAATGTGTGTCTGTGTTAAGTTCTCTGCCCCCTGGTGTTTATTTTATGCATCGATGTTTCTTGTTCTCATCCAGGTGATTCCATTCAATGTGTAATTAAAGGTATCATATAAAGGGGGGGGGGGCTTTTGCTCTCTGACACTGGGCCTGAGCATCAGCAGTAGTTTTCCACCACCTGTTGCTTTGATGATTTCTTTTGTTTAATGCAATTTGGTTGTTTCTGTGACTATAGTCCTATTTCTGGTCTTTTTGTTTTTGTTAGGTAAGTGTTTGTTTTGAGTTCTTTTTTGTTGGGGTACAGGGAAGAACCCAGATCTGACGACCCTTTGTGGGTTTTTCTGGGTGTCTTCCCGTCTTGGTTAATTTACTTTATAATTTGATTGTTTTTGTTGAATTCTTAATAATTTATTTATTGGGCACTTCTGACTGTTTTAAATTATGTTGGGGACCCTTTTTTAATGAGTTGTGGACAGGGTTGTAACATAATTTGGGGGCTCATCTAAAAACCTTTCAAGTTTTTAGACATGTTTTCATTTCTTGACATGTAATTAGTGGTTTAGTGTCAGTAGGCTTATGGTAGATGACTGGTTACATTTGGTAGATACTAGAGTAGTATGGTTTTATTTAGAGGCCTTTATAGTAGATGGTAAGTCAGAAGGTTTAAGTTGGAGAATTTTGACTGTCCTCCAGTGGACGTATTTAATGCCTTAGACAAGGGTGTGTTATGACATGTGCACAAAACTCCTAACCCTACTTAGTGGGTAGATTATGGTGTTACTGAAAAAGTTAGATTTAAAGAAGTTGTTATTGAAATGCAACGCCTGGCTCTTAAAGAGAGGGAGTTGAAATATATGACCGATCTTGAAACAAAGAAGCAAATGAAACTTCCCTTGCACGAGTTGGAGCCTGCTGTCACTACTTCAGTTTCCAGTAAATCCAGATTTTGATTTAAGTTAAAATATGTGTCTTGTTCGTCCCTTTGATGAAAGGAACATTGATAAATATTTAATGTTATATGAGTGGGTGGATTCTGAAGGGTGTGTGGACTTTGCTTTTACAATGTGTTCTGACTGGTAAAGTGCAGAATGTTTAAGCTTCACTTGCGCTGGAAGACGGTCTTAATTTTGACAAAAGCAGCTGTGCTTAGAGCGTATGAGCTGGTGCCAGAGGGTGTATCGTCAACGGTTTCGCATGTTAAGAAAACTAGGGCACCAGACTTTTGTTGGGTTTGCCCATGAGAAAGAGTCTTTGTTTGATCGGTGGTGTCAATAACAGGAGGTAAAGAGTTTTGAACACCTTAAACAGTTGGTGTTTATTGAAGACTTTAAAAATTGCCTCCCAGAGAAAGTCTCAAGTTATTTGAATGAACATAAAGTTGCTGACATGTTTAAAGCTGCTGTTTTGGTCACTCACGGGGCTATTTGATTGGCTCCTTCCACTGAAAACCACTTTGTGTAACTCTTTTTACAATGTGGTAGTTCACAACCAGTTGTATATGCTCGCAGCACGCCAAGAAGTGAAATTTGACCCACATGGGTGCCCTGATCAGCCCACCGTAGAGACACAGACATACAAGCGACTCAGAGCAGGCAAAACCTAGCTACGTCCCGAGGTCATAAGCCCCGCCCAGAGACATGTATGGTATCACCCACAGGGCTCACCCCCCCCACAGGCTAGTTGCACACTTCTGTGTTAAATACACTGTATGTGTAAACATTAACACCTTCCTTGTTATCAGCATATAAAACTAATTTTGTAATAAAAAAAAAACAGTAAATATACATAGCAGGCAGCCCAACTGATGCTGCAACATTGTTCCATGCTTTCGCTTTTAACCCTGAGTCGTGGTACCCCTTAAGTGACAGGTTGTAAATAACAGGTTTGTCTGAAACCATTAAGATCAACCGTTCTTGCTAGTCTAAATACGCTGCCATTCTTTTTGGTGGTTGTTGACTGTGGTTGTCCCACCTCCTCCTTGCTTTTGATTGTGACATTGACAAGTGCAGCGCTGTTCGAAAAGTTTAACTATTTCCAACTCGCAGTGCTGAAAATTTGGTCTTGATGCTGAACTACATAGGATTTGTATTGAAAACTGTCGCTGACATCCTGTGGACACAGACCCTAATCCACAAACTGAAGTGAAATGTCAGAAAAAGTCACACAGGTTTCTGTGGGCTGGCATAACTTAGCTGGGGGTTTGATATTTCCTGTTTTTTTTTTCCTTGTTTGAAAACCAATCAGAGGTGCCTTATTAACGCGTCACAAATATTCATGAGGAACACCGGAAAAGCCAGTCATTCAACCACTAGCCCCTGTTCTAGCTCACAGAAAACAGCTGGAAACAAGACAACTATAATCTAATTTTTCACAGAACTGATGCACACTGGCTTCAAACATAGAGGTGACCACAGCGATATAAATGAAGTAACTATAGAATTGACCTTCACGTCTTTTGAGAGTGTGAAGGCTAATGTACAAGAGGGTAAAGGTTTGGAGTGCATGTCAACAAGATATTTATATTCTCCAGGTTTATGGAATTAATTTTGGGCATAAATTCAATGGAAAAGTGATTACTGTTTTCATTTCCCAGACTAGCCCATCTACAGCTTATGTAAGATTTTCTGATGACACTTCTGTTTCTTTGCTATAATACATGTGTGTATGTATATATATATATATATATATATATATATATATATATATATATATATATATATATTTTTTTTTTTTTATGGTTGTAACTGAATATTTTCACAATGGCCCTTGCACAATGCACCATTTTCCAATGTAATCCTTTATTTGGAATTACCATGTAAACATGAAAGAAATAGCTTTAATTCTGAATTATTTTATTCTGAATACAGAATTCAGAATTAAAAACCATCATGTAAATGTAGCCATTGTCACATAGGAAATTCTACTTAAGAAAAGGATCCTAATACTTAATTGTAACGCTGGTGACATGTTGTGTTGTATCAGGGTTTGGGGGCCCCTGTGGGGTCTTTGCTGGGTGGACCCCGCAACTTCATATCCCAGGCAGTACGATGTCGTAAAGCTCTTGGCGGTGGAATGCGTCAGGCTGGGATCCTGGCAGCAGCTGGGAAAGTGGCTTTGGAGACGATGGTAGGAAGGCTGGAGGAAGACCACCGAAATGCCAAGACTTTCGCTCAGGGTGGGTGTGTGATGGTTCAGCTTTATCTGCTTTATCTGCTGTTCAGTTGGGCCTTGAATGCTGCGTTTCCACTGGGACCGACTCCACTCAACTTAGCCTTTTTATTTATTTATTTCCATTATGAAAAAGGACCTGGAACCATGGTACCTGGTGCTAGTTTTTTGGTATCACTCCGCCCAGGTTCCCAGTGATACTAAAAGGTGACATATAAACCCTGCAGACACTGATTGGTCAGACAGTGACTCCGCCCATTTAAAAAAAATACAGATGTGGAAGTTGAAAGTAAATACATCGGTACATTAATCCACATGATGACAACCCATGATAGTACACCATAGTGACAGCCCATAATACTACACCATAGTGACAACCCATAATACTACACCATAGTGACAACCCATAATACTACACCATAGTAACAGCCCATAATACTACACCATAGTGACAACCCATAATACTACACCATAGTGACAGCCCATAATACTACACCATGGTTGCTCCAGGAGATTCGGTCTTTGGTGGCCGATGTAAAAATTCAAACAAAACGACATGAAATGAGTGAGTTTATCAACAACTCCCTGAGCAGATGACAAGAAGTAACACACTACATTGCTATGACGACCGGGTTCTGTAAAGTCAGTTCTATTGCCATGACGACCAGGTTCTGTAAAGTCAGTTCTATCGCCATGACGACCAGGTTCTGTAAAGTCAGTTCTATCGCCATGATGACCAGGTACTGTAAAGGTAGTACCATCCTGTAATGGAACCGCTCTCTAGGAATACCAAGCGGAGCCGAGTTGACTCAGTACCAGTGGAAACCATAGACCAGTGGTTCTGAAATCCTGTCCTGAAGTACCACTATCCTGCATGTTTTA
>CM035801.1:10471794-10614294 GCA_020466265.1 Siphamia tubifer | reverse complement strand
TAAGAGAGTTTTAGACACAGTCAGGTCGACAACCGGAGCAGGTGTTGTCCCGTTCTTGCAAATAAATACTGAAAACGAAGCTCACTGAAACTGCTCCTTGTTTTCTAAAAAAAACCCCAACAACATAGGGAAGTTAACGCCGGGGTTAAATACTTACTTCAGCCCTGGAGATTCTGTACGAGAATGATTTCCTCAGGATAACATCAGGATAGGTTAACACTGGATAAGCTAGCAGTTACAACGAAGCGAAACTTTAAAAGTGCCCGAACTACCTGCGGAGTGATATGGTACAGTGAATCTGAAGTGACAAAACCCGTTGCCATGGGTAGCGGGCATTAACGGCGCAGTGGTCGGTTATGGAAAAATCCACCCGCTGACGTCATTCAAAGTGAACGGGATGTTCTAGACGGGCCGTAGAATAAGACAATAAAGTGGATTCTTCTTCTATAATGAAACATTAATACCTGACACCATTGCCAACCGTCTTCTGCTTTGGTATGGTTACCTTCACCATCATGTCGCAGACCCATCCTTTCTGGATTCACACCCTAAAAATATGAACATTTTAATTAAATTATCTATGCATATTATCACATGTATGTTGCTGTTCTGTGTCTGTACACCTTAACACAGGAGGAAGAGCTGTGAGTAATGTGTGGTCTGGAAAAGCAGTGCAACAGTGTGGTTACAGAATGTTTTTACAGCCACACAAGTACTTTCATTCTCCACCAACTCAACAGGGGAGGAATTAGTCTATAAACAGTCTATAAACCTGAAATGATCAATTAGTGTATTCAGTGGTCTAAGATGATCTGTTTCTGTTGTTTATTAATCAATAAAGAGTTAATCATAACATCAATACCTTAATTTAGTATTCCTGTAAGTACACCCAAGGACATTTGCTAAACATTTGGATTATATTCTTGGTAAAATTCATCTGCCTGTGTCATTTCTGCTTCAGTGATAGTGTCGCAAAAACATGACAGAATGTGAATGGACTGCTGTGTTTGTTACAACAGTGCACTGTAACACCACACACATTAACACGCACAGTTTCATGTTTCATTTCTTGATTCATGGATCAGACCGGTATTAAGTTAGTTTTATATTGGACATTCACGTTTGATATTCGAAATAAAGCTATTATTCTCTTTGATCATGTGACTTACTGATGTCAAACCTTCTTTATAAAGTAAAGACTGGTATTCCTCACATGCCACAAGACTTATTTTTGAAATATATACTTTGTACATTTTTTAATTAATTTTTAATTGGTAAAAAACGCATATAAAGCTATTATTCTCCTTGACCATGTGACTTAATGTTGTCAAACCTACTGTGTAAAATAAAGACAGGTATTCCTCACATGCCACAAGACTTCTTTTTGAAATATATACTTTGTACATTTTTTAATTAATTTTTAATTGGTAAAAAACGCATATAAAGCTATTATTCTCTTTGATCATGTGACTTAATGTTGTCAAATCTTCTTTATAAAATAAAGACAGGTATTCCTCACATGCCACAAGACTTCTTTTTGAAATATATACTTTGGACAATTTTTAATTAATTTTTAATTGGTAAAAAACGCATATAAATCTATTATTCTCCTTGACCATCACTGTCCTGTTCACTCTCCTGTTCACGTTCCTTTTCATTTTCTCTTGGCTCTTCCTTACTGTACTGTTGTACAGTATGTCCATAGACAATGTAGCCATTTCTTGTTTTTATCACTTTTGTTTCCAAAAGTTTTGACTGACAGTTTTGTCCACATATCTGATTTAAATGAAGTGTCTTGATGGAATATATCCACTGACACAAAATTTTGAACTAATTGGTCTCCTTCAACTAGTTCCCATAGATTTCTTCTGAATGAACCTTTTCCTCTTCGTACTTTTGGCATTTCTTCTACTGCCAAACACACAAATATATTAGATCATGAACTAATATCACTAACATCAAGCCTGAAGATCAACACCGAGCAATTAATACAACAAACACATCATGAACACAACTCAAAATATGTCTTAATAAAACTTAATTGAATGCTGTTCTTGAACCATTTAGAGTACATCCATGGGGCTGGTCTTTTTTTTAAAGTTTTGTTTCTCCAGTGCAGTCAGAATCACTCTCACTGTTACTGGCACTGAGTATTTTAGGTTGGAACACAACAGCAATACTACAACAAATGAGTATTTGGCACATGTTTATGAGAGGATATGTCTAAGTGTTGTCCAAAAATGTCACACTTGGAACAAGCATGGAAGACTTTTGGACACACTTGAATAAAAAGGCTGCTACTCTTGAATACTTCAGTGAACAGTTAAAAATGTGGGCTCTATGTAAAACATCCTACGCCAAACCCAGATTCACTATGATATATATATATATATATATATATATATATATATATATATATATATATATATATATATATATATATATATATATATAGCTTTATATGCGTTTTTTACCAATTAAAAATTAATTAAAAATTGTCCAAAGTATATATTTCAAAAAGAAGTCTTGTGGCATGTGAGGAATACCTGTCTTTATTTTATAAAGAAGGTTTGACAACATTAAGTCACATGGTCAAGGAGAATAATAGATTTATATGAGAATAATAGCTTTATATGTGTTTTTTACCAATTAAAAATTAATTAAAAAATGTACAAAGTATATATTTCAAAAAGAAGTCTTGTGGCATGTGAGGAATACCTGTCTTTATTTTATAAAGAAGGTTTGACAACATTAACTCACATGGTCAAGGAGAATAATAGCTTTATATGTGTTTTTTACCAATTAAAAATTAATAAAAAATTGTCCAAAGTATATATTTCAAAAAGAAGTCTTGTGGCATGTGAGGAATACCAGTCTTTACTTTATAAAGAGGGTTTGACATCAGTAAGTCACATGATCGAAGAGAATAATAGCTTTATTTCGAATATCAAACGTGAATGTCCAATATAAAACTAACTTAATACCGGTATGGATCAGTGTGTAAATTTCCTTGTCACATGACACCTCCAGAACTGACACTACACTCATCATATCCTACACTCAGAATGGGAGGTCTGTGGTTCTTCTTCATTGATCTGTAGCAGACACTGACTCTCCCTGTCTGCTGATCTTTACTTGAATCTGTCCAATAATAAAACATTAGATTTCTAGAAGACTGATCATACTAAACAACAATTATGGTAAGCAGACGTACAAAATACATACAATCTGAATTTTGTCTGACGTTTAAGTTAGCATTAGAGATTTGACTTCTGAGGTAAAAGTAATTTACCTTCATAATTGTTGATGTAGCTGGAAATATACATCTTGAAACCTTTCTTTCTATCTATCTATCTATCTATCTATCTATCTATCTATCTATCTATCTATCTATCTATCTATCTATCTATCTATCTATCTATCTATCTATCTATCTATCTATCTATCTATCTATCTATCTATCTATCTATCTATCTATCTATCTATCTATCTATCTATCTATCTATCTATCTATCTATCTATCTATCTATCTATCTATCTATCTATCTATCTGTCTGTCTGTCTGTCTATAATACTTTTGTAATTTATTTGTAATTTGTACATTTACTTGTATGTATATGCAGAATTTACCCAATATCATAATGTTATTGTTGTAATTTTTCCGATAGTCTTGAAGGCATCACAGCTCAGGGGGCGGGGCCCAGTGCTGGTACGTGCATGGAGCACACGTCGTGGTGGTGGACACCGTTTATAAGAAGTGAATTCTTCCGTACGGTGCGTCCCGGGACCTCCAGGTCTGATTGGAGAAACAGGACCAGTTCTGGTTCAGGTGGAACTTTACACTGAAAGGGAGAAAAACGGAAGTGGACAGACTGAACCTGGTACTAATACACAGTAAGGACAGGTATGTGGGCCTGGTCTGGGTCTAAGACTTGGTGGTCTGCATGCGGGTCAGAGGTCTGGTTTGGGTCTAGGTCTTAGTGATCTGCATCTGTGTCTTGGTGGTCTAGGTCTGGTCTGGGTCAGAGGTGTGGTCTGGGTTCTTGGTGGTTTGGGTCAGGGGTTCAGTTTCGTGCACCTTCTTCTAAAAACCTAGTTCTGGTTCTAATAATGCAGAATGTTAACTGTAGCCTGATCCTGGACCAGATGGTTCAGATCCCAACAGTACCAGCTGGTACTGTTGGGATCTGAACCAGTATTTACTGTTTAGATCTGCACCAGCTGGTACTGTTGAATGTGGAATCTATCAATCTATCGAATATAAGCCACTCCCCCTTCCACACTAGTGCCTGTGTGACCCAGAAACTGGAGCTGTGAACTTTGACCTTTGAGCAGTTGGACAATAGTATTTGTTTTTTTGGCCCCGCCCCCTCAGTTGTTTCACTGTTAACTGACAGTAAATATAACTCAAGTCCAGTTGAATTGTTGTCACTAAAAGTATTATTTGATTTATATTTATTTATTTAGTTCAATTGTAGAATACTGTGTATATATATTAAAGGTTAAAATTTATGGAACCAATAAGTTACTACCTTTTTTTAATGTAATATTGTTGTATAAGATGTTGAATAAACTTGTTAATTGCATATATATTCACATTTACTTCTGCCAAGGAGGTTATGTTTTTGCTGCTGTTTATCTGTTTGTTTGTTTGTTTTGTGTACAACATAACTCAAAAAGTTATCGATGGATTTCCATGAACCTTTCAGGATAACTTGGGAATGACACAAGGACCAATCAATTAGATTTTGGGGAAGATCCTGAAGAAATTCTGGCTCACTTTGAAATGTATTTTGCATTTACCCCAATGTAAAATTTCAAAGTGATCCAGAATTTCTTCAGGATCTTCCCCAAAATCTAATTGATTAGTCCTTGTGTCATTCCCAAGTTTTCTGGAAAGTTTAGTGGAAATCTGTCCATATTATGTTGTACACAGACAGACAGACAGACAGACTCATTTCATTGTGCTCAGAGTCATTTTCTAGTTCTGCATATATATTGCATATCTTATCACATTTTTGGGTGTTTTTTTTACCTGTATTTTAGAATAGTTTTCGAATGTTTTAGATTTTTCATCGCTTTTTATGGATTTGAGTATGTTATGTATATGTTATCCTCTGTATATTTGTTTTGGTTGTTGTTCCTTAGTGTATTTTGTGGGAAATTTGAGTACAACCCCCCCCCCCCCCCCCCTCTTAAGATGGAACAGTTGTTCATTTTTGCTGAATGTGTTGAATAAACATAACCTACTTAGTGGAGGTGAATGAAGTTATGCTTTTGCTGGTACTGTGTCTGTCTGTCTGTGTACAACATAATTTGAAAAGTTATGGATAGAATTTCATGACATTTTCAGGGTATGGTGGTAATGAGGAGATCAAGTAATGACTGGTGGTGTGTGTGTGTGTGGGGGGGGGGGGGTTGTCTCAACAGAGGTCTGCACTTGAAGTGCTTTTCTTGTTGTGGATATGTCATCTGTATTTGGATATTTATTCTGTGTTTTAGAAGAGTTTCTGAGTATGTTGTGGATTTTTTCATCACTTTTTTTGTGAGTTTTAGTGGATTTTAGCATGTTTTAGTACCCCCCCCCCCCACACACACACACATTTTTTTTAATTTCTTAGTGTGTTTTTGTGTATTTTGTCAGAAATTTAAGTTAAAAAAAACCCTGACAACAACTTGGAGACTGAACAGTCGAAAGAGAGTTTCCTTTTCACTGAAGCATTTCCATCTTAAAATACCACATTACTGCAAAGCATAGGTTAGTTGTGGATTCTGCTAGCACCAGGCTAATGCTAGCACCAAGCTAATGCTAGCACCAGGCTAATGCTAGCACCAGGCTAATGCATCGCCTAGCTTGAACAAACTCAGTGCAGATATATTAACTTCTTTCTTGAGTCTGTTTGCTCATGACAAATGAAACAAAATTACTATAGATTAAAAATTAATATTCAAATCAAAATTAACCAGAAGCCACCGTGTAATTAATCTGATTAAATGTTTTAATCATTTGACAACACTGGGGATATGTAGTGTTTGTTTTTTCCACATCAGACTGTTCCAATGGTGTGTGGACCAAGGTTCTAATAGTATAGATTTTTCATTGTCGTTAAATTTTTATTAAGTTCTGCCTTTTTTTTTTTTTTTACCTTTAATTCAGTTACTTTTTCTTAGTTTTTAAAGTGTTCATTGTTTGTTTTTCTTTCTTTCTAAAGGCTTAGTTTTAGTTTAGTTTTTCCATTAGTTTAAGTTCTTCATATGTTTTATCTTCCTCGACACAAAAGAAAAGAAATCCCACACAAAAAACAAATAAGTAAAATAAATAAACAAATACATTTTTTAAATCTCATATAGAACTTTTTCTGTCACTTTCTCCCATCTTTAGTTCCATTGACAAGGATAAAAAGGAAGTGAATTTTATCCATTGTTTCCATTTGTTTTATAAGCAAACAATACAGTTTCAGTTATTTTAAATTTTAATTACAGCTTTTATTAAATTTTTTTTCAGTTAATGAAAGTGTTTGTTCAATTCTAGTTTTTGTCATTTCATTAGTTTTGGTTAAATATAATGAGGGGCAGGGTCAGACAGTTGTTTGAAGCTCCGCCCACTCGAGGGTGATGGGAAATTTACAATTACATAAAAAATGCCACATCTACCTTTAGGCTGCACCTATACACTGCAAAAACAAGTGTATTTTATTATTTATTTTAATTAAATGGATCTTTTTAAATAATTATGAAAAAAGGCATGCAAAAAAGGTTACATGTTTCTTTTATACATTTATTTTGTTTTTAATTGGGAATAAAACATTGTTTTATTTATAAATATTTGATTATTTATTATTTTAATAAAATTAATTTTTTAAGAATTTTTATTTTATTATAAATAAATAAAAATCTAAGTCTGATGTGTCCTGTCCATTGTCTACTTATTTACACACATTTGTATTTTTCCTAGTAATTAATAACCATGTTGTGTAACATGTGTTTTCAGTCCAAACTCATGATGGAGGATGAGCTGATGTTCACCATGGAGGAGGAGACCAGCACCCAGAGGCCCCCGGTGCAGAGGGTGAGCCAGCGGAGCATGTCCCTGAACGACCCCAGCGAGGATGACGATGATGACGAAGCCTTCATCCATCCCATCCTCAGCGACCCCACCAAAGATATCTGTGACTACCTGAAGAACCTGGTCTACACCCGCCAGCTGTCCAGCTCTCTCCCTAAACAAGGCTTCGTCTACAAGGTAAGGCGTCGTCATGGTAACGCTCTGATGGAGCCACAGGTTTTTTATCATTTAATAAAAAAAATAAAAGGTAAAGACACGATGAGATGAAAATGTTGTAAATTATGCAGAGCTAAGATGATTCATTAGTTAATTAGTCATCAACTGATGGGGATTTTTTGTGGCCTACACCAATTTTCAATAAATTTTTTTTTGGTCTGCTAAATGACAGACACTGGTCGCCGATATTTGTAAACCAATACAGATTTTTTTTGTTTTTATTTTTTTCTCTGCGAAATGTAAACAAATGTTACAAAACAGATTCTTTATTGGCATTATCATAAATATAACGAAATGTAAACACAAGAATTAAATGGAACTCTGCTTTTCCAATAAAATTATTACGTTTTTAAAACCTGCATCGACCGCTAACAATCAGCATTTGACCTTTTTCTATTGACCAAAAAAAGCCCAGTCTGACCTCTGACCCACGATGACAACTGCGCTTCCTCTGCTGTGGCTCTGGTGACGTCACCACACTGAGATGATGATGATGATGATGATGATGTCACAACTGCATCAGAATGGTGTGCGATGTTACAATGAAAAGATACTGAATGTAAAGAACAACCAAATGATATGGACTGATTATAGGAGTGAAAGATAGAGGATAATTATAAACAAAGGCTATGTTTACATGATGCGTTTTAATTCAGAATTATTTATTCTGAATAAACTAATTCAGAATTAAAGCTATTTTCTTCGTGTTTACATGGAAATATTAATTCCGAATAAAGGTTTCCATGGAAACGGGTGTATTCGACTCTAGTTAATTGGGCATTAAGAGCTGGAGGTACAGAGGGTTCTGATTGGACAGAACAGCTGCTTAAAATCATGATATCTATTGGAAGAAAATGATCACGTCTGCTTCCTCTTTTGCTTTCATTTCAACTATCAACATGGAAGAGCAGATACTACATTTGATTTTTGCATTTATTTTGTGATAATTACAAAGCAGCAGCTTGACTGAATCACCAAACTAATGTGCAGAATATGTGCGTCATTACGATGAGACCAGGAGGACGTGCAGAATGACGGGAATAATGTTAAAGAGGAATTCTTGAAATTCAGAATTGAGATAGAAATAAACCTGTGACTTTTTTTGGAATTTAATTCGGAATTATCGTCTTCAACTGGAATTATGTGTTTCCATGGTCATCTTAAAGAGGAATGAACCTTTATTTGGAATTAAAAACTGTCATGTAAACGGGGCCAAACACTTCTCTTGTTATTCATACATTTATCAGAAGCATAAAAAGTACATATATATTATTACAGGTGTTTATTGCACTTATTATTGTTTATCAGCCACAGAGATGATCACATGTTCTTTAGTTCCATTTCAGGGACTCGATCACTGCTGCGTTTGGATGGTGGTTTTACTCTGTAATGTTAGTGGAGTTGATCATCTGTGTGGGAGGGTTAGTTCAGGAGGGACGTTCCTAAAATACAACTGCAGACACACTTCAAGTCAGAGGAAAAAACTGCGTGTGTGTGTGCACGTGTACGTGCGTGTGTGTGTTTTTCTCTGTGTGTGTGTGTGTGTGTGTGTGTGTGTGTGTGTTTCTATTTCTGTGTGTGTGTGTGTGTGTGTTTCTGTTTCTCTGTGTGTGTGTTTCTGTTTCTGTGTGTGTGTGTGTGTGTGTGTGTGTGTGTGTGTGTTTCTGTTTCTGTGTGAGTGTGTGTGTGTGTGTTTCTGTGCGTGTGTTCGTTCCTGTTCAAACACACCTGATTTAAATGATCAGCTCATCGTTAAATTCTGCTGAACCCTGATAACGACCGTCTGCTGTGAACCAGGTGTGTTGGAGCAGAGTAACATCTGAAACATGCAGGACAGTGGACCCTGAGGACCAGGGTTGAAGACCACTGTTCTGGTGGATTCTGCAGCTCCTCACCTATGGAGGACTCAAAAGTGCCAAAATTAAATAAATCAATATGTCATTAATTGATTAAAATTTGAATTAAATGGATAAATGTGTCATTAATTATCATTTGAGGTAAAATAAAGCAAACATATTATTTAACAAATTAATTATTTCATGGTCCTTGTGTTACAGTGGATCATGAATTAATTTTATTTGTCAACCTCATCCATCAAAGTCAGTGGGCGGGGCTAATAGTCAAATCCACTACATCAGGAGTGTCAGAGAAAGACTCTGGATTTTTAGCAGTTGCCAATAAAGTTTACTTTATTAAAGTATCCAAACAAACATAGAGGTTAAAGGTCACCCAGTGGATGGGAATGTGTTGACGAGCTCTGCGTCAAAATGGAATCTATTTGACTGGACTTGATGTGCAGACGAACCAATCAGCTGTTAAGACCCGCCCACTGACTTTGATGGATGAGGTTGACAGATAAAATAAATTCATGATCCACTGCAACACAAGGACCAGGAAATAATTAATTAGTGGAATAATAATGTGGGTTTTTTTTTTTTCTTACCTCAAATGAATTGGTATTTGAATTAATTAATGACACATTTAATCAGGCATTTGTGTTTTTAATTCACATTTTAAGTGATAAATGACATATTTAATTTATTATTTAATGACTTTTTTTTTTATCTAATTTGGGAACTTTTAGTCCTTTTTTTATAGATCTGATCCATAATGAACATGGACTAATGATAAGTTCAGACACAGTATTGGTAAATTTACAGATTTTTATGAAGGCATTATAGGTTATTCATGTCTTTTTTGGGGGTAGTTTATAAAAAAGTATTTCCATAATTAACTCACTTTTTTTTTTTGTAGCACTAAAGCAAAGACGAAAAAAAAAGTGAGTTATTATTTTCTGAGTTTGGGAACCGTGTGTTAAAGTCTTCAGTGTAATAACATGTTGAACCAGTTTGTGTTGTATTTTCCAGTGTTTGTTTTTGTTTGTGGTTTTTATATTTTTTTAACTTTGTGTTTAGTTTTGTGGTTCTTCTGTATAATTTAATTTAAAGCTGCACATTGTCTTCACTTTTCTACATAGCCTGAAACCGAAACAGTGGCTGAACCTCGATCGCACAGAGGTTTGAATGAAAGCGCACGGGTACGTTCCAGATCAGACTCGATATCTGTGTCCTTTAACCCCCCCACCCCCCCACCTGTGACCCTCCACCTCTGCCCAGTAATCCACTCTGTAATCCACTCCGTCCTTTTCCTGCACGATTCTACTTTTACTTCTGCTCCTGGAACAACAGTCATTCCTTCACTTCTCTTTTTGGTTCATGTCCGTCTCTCATCCCGTCCACTGATGCCGTCCACACTTTTCACACCGTTTTTTCATTCTCTTCTTTTTTACTTATTTTTCTGAAAAGTACAAAGTGACAAACTGAGGAGCTTTAGGTTTATTTCCAGTTCATAAAATCAGGCACAACAAACTCGGCCCCTCACAAATGTTTTAGTTTCTAATGAACATCTCCCTTTCAAGATGTGACCATTCAAGGTCAAAGGTCATGACATCATTTTGAACCCCATGCCAGGTTTCCTATCTGTTAATAATAGTAACCAAGTCTCTGTCGTCACTGTTTTTTTTTTCTGTTTATAGTTTATTTTACTTTTTTAGGTAGTGACCCAATGACCTCTGACCTCTTGGGTCAACAATGGGTCAAAATCTATACACACAAGATGCAGAACTGAAAGAACAGCGTTTTTGGTGCTCATTGGAAGTCTGTAAAATGAAGAGTTCAAAAGTTATACCCAAAATTCAATTTTGACCTTTGACCTACAACAGGGGTGTCCAAATCCAGTCCTCGAGGGCCGGTGTCCTACATGTTTTAGATATTTTCTTCTTCCACATGATTCACTTTAACCCTTTAACTCCTGAAACTTTAGCAGATTCACAGTAAAAAGAATTAAAATAAGCAACGATATGAACAAAAATGGTCAAAGTCATCAATAAAATGAACAAAAATTACTAATAATTTGTAACATGAACAAAGTAAAACATAAAGTTGTTGTTCATTTTGTTGCTCATTGTTTGTTTTTCTACATTTTACTTTTTATTTAATTCTTTTTCTTCAATTTTGTTCCATTTGTGTCTTCCTTTCTTCATGTTACTAATTGTTTTGTCAGTTTATTATTCATTTTTGTTCATTTTATTGATGACTTTGGCCATTTTTGTTCATGTTCTTGCTTATTTTAATTTGTTTTACTGTGGAACTGCTAAAGTTTCAGGAGTTAAAGGGTTAAACTGAATCATGTGGAAGAGGGAAATATCTAAAACATGTAGGACACCAGCCCTCGAGGACTGGATTTGGACACACCTGGTTTAGAATCTTCAAATGTGTCCCTTCAAGGTTCAAATGTCAATGCAGATCAACAGTGAGAGCAAAAAGAAGCTACATGTTAAACTGAGTATACAGGAATGAAAAGGACAGTCTTCATTTGCACTATTTCTGACCAATGTAGAAAAGACATTTTTGGTGACCTTGACCTTTGACCTACATTCACAGAAATGTAATGGGTTTTATTCTGGACCACCTCACGCCTTTTCTGAAAATTTCATGAAAATGGTTCCACTAGTTTTTGTTTAAAGTTTCTGAGAAACAAACCAATGGAGAAACAAAAAATGGAACCAAAAATGAACCCCTATTCCCTTTCGGGGATGAGGTGTGGGGAGCTGCTATAAAAAAAGTAAAACCAGGGTGGCTCTCGTAAGGACTAAATTAATAAATATGAACAAAATAAGACACAGAATGAACAGAATAAGACGCAAAATGAACAGAATAAGACACAAAATGGTCAAATGAAAAAGCCAAATGTAAAACCTGTTTGACTTTTAGCCTCAGGTGGGTAGTTTTTAGGACCAGGTGGGTAGTTTTTAGGACCAGGTGGGTAGTTTTTAGGACCAGGTGGGTGGTTTTTTAGGACCAGGTGGGTGGTTTTTAGGACCAGGTGAGTAGTTTTTTAGGACCAGGTGGGTGGTTTTTAGGACCAGGTGGGTGGTTTTTTAGGACCAGGCGGGTAGTTTTTAGGACCAGGTGAGTAGTTTTTTAGGACCAGGTGGGTGGTTTTTAGGACCAGGTGGGTAGTTTTTTAGGACCAGGTGAGTAGTTTTTTAGGACCAGGTGGGTGGTTTTTAGGACCAGGTGGGTAGTTTTTAGGACCAGGTGGGTGGTTTTTAGGACCAGGTGGGTGGCTTTTAGGACCAGGTGGGTGGTTTTTTAGGACCAGGTGGGTAGTTTTTAGGACCAGGTCCCACAGACCCTTGGTGCAGGCTTGTGTATTTTTGTCCTGGGTCTTCTGACCAGGGTGTATCTTTCTGAGAACATGTTCCTGAAGGTGTGTCGTCTGCCCCTCCTCACAAACATGACGTGACGTTCTGCAGCTCAGATGGATCCTGGTGGAAATCCTTCCCTCGAAATAGAAACACGTAGCACTGGTTCACTTCTCATTTTACCACAGCCGCTTTCACCTCACCCAGATTCAGGATCCAAAGAACACAGTGTTTTTTTTAAACTCACCACAGCTGTAGAGGATGTAAATAACTAGAAAAAGCAGATATGTGACCTGTTTGTATAAAGACCAGGTTATTATTACAGATTTATCTTTACTTTTTTTTTTAACTGACATTCAAATGGATCCAAATAAATGGTTAAAATAATAAACATCTGTTGAAGTGACAGAACAACCAGGCTGACAAAGTGGATTTGTCTCATCTTTAGTCCAAATATCTGATTAGACTCAAAATCTTTTTTTTTTTTTTTTTTTTTGCTGAATTATTTTTTTTAATTTATTTATTTTTATTTTATTTGAAGATTATATTTTTACTGAATTGATTTTTCCAGTCCAATCCAAGGGTCTAATCCAGTCCACTGCATGAATTTGTGAAATGTAAACAAACCAACAAACAAATATAACCTTTTTAACAGTATTGTGACATGTTGTAATTAATTTTCTTCCTTATTAATTATGGAGTGGAGTTTTTTTTTTCTCAAAAACACAGAGAAAAGTTGGAGTTGATATTCTTTGTCAGTTCTTCTCCTCTTCTTTTCCTGGTTTGGCCCACTTTAGCCCACTTTGGCTTGATTCCAATCCTCCTGTTGTTCTAATGCCTGTTTTTAAAGTTGATCCTTTTCCTTGGTTCCTTCCTGCTCATATCCCTGTTTTCCTGCTCATTTGCATGCTTCCCTAAACAGCCTCCAGCTTTAAAGGAACATGTTTAATAACTTCTGTGACTAAAGTGTAAACTGATCAAATATAAACATGGAACGGTGGAGCTGGAAGACACAAAAATCCATTCCTAAATTCAGCAACAGGATGTTTAATGGAGTGTCCTTCAGACTTTGGAATATTTATTGTCTAGAATCTGACATGTTTATACTCCTTGTAACACTCATAATGTAATAAATTCAACTGTAATGTAACACATTAATCGTATAATGTAATAATTTCACCCTATAATGTAATAAATTAATTGTATAAAGTAATAATTTCACCCAATAATGTAATAAACTAATTGTATAAGGTAATCATTTCACCCAATAATGTAATAATTTCAACTATAATGTAATAAATTAATCATATAATGTAATACTTTTACCAATAATGTTAGAACTTTACCAATAAAGTAATAATTTCACCCTATTATGTAATAATTTCATCAATAATGTAGTAATTTCACCTACAATGTAAAAAAAAAAAAAAAATCGTATAATGTAATAATTTTAGCAATAATATAATAATTTCACCCTTTTTAAATTTTACCAAAAACTGATTGATTGATAGATATTTTATTGATCCCCTACAGGAAGTTACTTGGTTAATACAGCAGAAGGGAGCTGCAGTAACAGGCTGCCCACCACAGGTGCTAAACAAATGGAATAATTTCACCTATAATGTAATAATTTCACAATATGTCATAATTTCACCAATAATGTAATGAAGTCACTGAATATTATAATAAAGTCACTGTATAATATCATAATTTCACCATGTATGTAATAATTTCACCCTGTAATGTAGTAATTTTACCAATAATATAATTTCACCTATAATGTAATAACTTCAATAATGTAATAATTTTCCCGAGAATGTAGTAATTTCAAGCCACAATAAATATGAAATCTTGAATAAAGCAAAAAAAAAATAAATTTTATATATATATATATATATATATATATATATATATATAATTAAGAAAAAAATATTAGATTAATTACTCTATTACATTATCTGTCAAATTTTACATTCTCAGTTTTGGGGGAAAAGTATAAGATATTACATTATTGGTAAAATGTTAATTATTTATTATAGTTAATAACGGTATTAATTTTTAAACACACGTTTTCTTCCATTTTCAGTTAATTATGTCATTATAGACGCTCCACTCATTTGTTTTCTTTTAAACTGACTTCGACAGGAGGCGTGGAAGAACGCCATCCAAAAAGCCAAAGCCATGCCCGACCCCTGGGCAGAGTTTCACCTGGAGGACGTCCAGACCGAGCCCTGCGTACGCTACAGGTAGGAGCACACCTGATGCATTCTGGGAAATGAAGTTTACACTGGTTCACTGGGGAAAAAAATCTAAATCTTTTATTAAAAAAATACATTTAATTAAACTTAAACAAACTTAAACAAAAAACATTATTTCAAGAAACAAATAATATATATATATATATATATATATATATATATATATATATATATATATATATTTTTTTTTACTGTTAGCCGCTAGCAGCGACTAATGTAATGTAATACATTTTGACGTAGCATCTTTACAAATAAAAAAAACTCACCCTGGCGAAGACGAAACAATAATTATCTCTGAGCCTTTTGGTAACGAGGTTGTGGACCCACCCGCTGACAAAAAAGTTCTATGGCATCAGTGTTTCCAAACGTTTTGAGTTATAGTACATATTTTACATTAGAAAAATCACAAGACACACTACCAAATAAAAATCTCACAAAAAGTAGATTTATTGACATATAATGTAAATCGGGCAGCACGGTGGTGCAGGGGTTACCACTTGTGCCTCACAGCAAGAAGGGCCCTGGTTCGAATCCCACACCGGACCTTTCTGTGTGGAGTTTGCATGTTCTCGCGCGTGGGTTTTCTCCAGTCTCCTCCCACCATCCAAACACATGCACTGATAGGTTAATTGGTTAATCTAAATTGTCCATAGGTGTGAATGTGACAGTGATTGTTTGTCTATATATGTTCAGTCCTGAGATGAACTGGAGACTCATACAGGATGTACCCCGCCTTCACCCATTGTAGCTGGATTAGGCCCCCACTGACCCCTGTGACCCCAGGATAAAGCGGGTTCAGATGACGAGTGATAATGCAAATCTAGTCTTGATTTACTCATTCAGTACAAAACCCAAGCCTGTTTAGTTAAACACGAAGCTGATACTCTGGCAGGAATTTCAGAAAGACACCCACAACTCAACAGCTCTGAGTGGATCAGTGGTGTGTTCTGTTGGATCTATAATCACGCTGCTCACTTACAGAACCAATAAGGTGAAAGTACGTCATTTTTCCATGGTACACCTGAAGATTTCTCATGGCACCTTAATGTGCCACAGTAGTTCTCTGCCCCTCACTCACCCAGCCTCCAGAACACTCCACTATTTTAGTTTTACTTCCACTTTAATTTCAGACTCCAGGTCTTGCCATCATCTGAAGCCATGTTTTACGTTTTTCACCCTTTTCTGTCGGTACGGAGAAATACACAGCTTCTCTTCCATCCAAGCATGGTTACTGCACCTGAAGGCTGCACAAGATTTGGGCATTTTACTCAAAGTTTTAAGTCTGCAGGAGGGTGCAGTGGTTGATACTCTGTTGTGTTAACTCGCGGAAGTGTCCGTGAAGCTATGTATTGCGACATCATCATAGTCACGTGACTGAAACCTACCTATTCAAGGTGTTTTTACATAAAACATATAAGAAAGTTAAAATGAAAAAAGAAAACCATTATTGAAATGCATTAAAAGACAATTAAAATAACAGACATGAAAACATTTAAAAGACTATTAAGAGTTTAAGTAAAATCTCCAGTGAACACTGTCAGTTCATTTAAATCAGGCCTGAAAACATTAGTTTTTTTCAGACCTCAGGTGTTCAGGTAGTTTGTTCCACAGGTGAGAAGAACAACTGAATGATGCTTTACTTTGTTTTGTTCTGATTTTGGGAACACCGTGAACCTGCTCCCGATTCCCTCAGGGCTCAGTAGTAGATTTGGTTTGACAGGTTAATTACTGTAATTAAACCACTTTTTCGTTTGGGCAGCCTTAAGGTTTCTGACTCGTAATCATGTCCAATACCTTCCAATTCTTTATAGAATTCATGTGGACTCACGGACCAGTCGAGTTTCTTTTTATCTTCTTTTATCCTTGTACAATTTAACAACACAAACGGAGCCTCTTGATACAAAAAAAGACTCCAAAGGTAAAAACAAAAAAACATATCAGCTGTTCAACATAATCATCATTCTGTTCTCAGGTACGGGACACAGTCAAAAAACTATGAGCCTTAATTTTTGTGCACACGTTAATTCAACAGCGCGTCCTTCTTTAAACTACATATAACCTACTGAAACCCATTAACCAATCAGAACTGAACAAAGACAACATAATTACATAATTCTAAATCTGCACATCCAATAAAAATAAAAAAATAAAATAAAATAATAAAAACAAAAACAAATTATAAATATTCCAAAAACACTACTTAACATTTTTCCGACTTATTCAAGCTCATAATATTCATCAAAATGACTCAAATTAAATTAGGCTCGAACAGATGTATTAAGTTTTTAGACTCTTTTTTCCAGCGTGTGTTTGTGTTCAATCCGTTATGTAACATGCAGTGATGTCCAGAAGGGGCGGGGCTTCTGAGAAGCTGGGGTTTACCCTCACGTCTTCTATTCATGTGCTAATTTTACCCCCATGTAATTGTACTCTTGCCCCTCCCACCCCCAGTCCCTTTAATGCTTCTGTTGGATGGAGCTGATGGAATGAACGCTGCAGTACACCGTGTTCCCAGGATGGAAACACTTGGCAGGGCAGAGGACGAAGCAGATCTTAGGGTTGTGTTTGTGTTGAACCTCTACACACTAAGCACAGGCGCAAACGTGCATCTGCATGGACTGTCTTAACCCTGTCCACGCCCTGTACAGCAAACACACCACACCTCTGCAAACGCACCATGTTGACACACATTTCCTTTATCAATCAATCACATCAAACTTTATTTTTATAGCACTTTTCATACACGGTGCATTTAGCACAAAACACTTTATATCCGACCGCAACCATAATCCTGTAGTTACCGGTACAGTTAAAAAATAAAATACACTGAACAACAACAATGTTTTTGTTTTGGCTTTTGTTTTCTTTTGTTTTGTTTCCCCTGGAGTTCTCATCTGAGGTTACGTTTATATGGTGATGATGAAAATGGAAGACGGAAAAGTGGCGTCTTCTTTTCAGTTTTTCATCCGCAATTAGACACGTGTTTTTAACAGAGAATCCTTGTTTAAATGAAGACGCAGGGAAAATACGACTGGATATGCATGCAAGGCCGACATGTCTGATTCTGTTTTTCATCTCGTGTCATCATCTGAACCCGCTTTATCCTCACTAGGGTCGCGGGGGTCTGTGGGGGCCTAGTCCAGCTACAGTGGGTGAAGGCGGGGTACACTCTGTATGAGTCTCCAGTTCATCTCAGGACTGAACATATATAGACAAACACTCACTGTCACATTCACACCTATTAGATTAACCAGTTAACCTATCAGTGCATGTGTTTGGATGGTGGGAGGAAACTGGAGAAAACCCACACAGACATGAGGAGAACATGCAAACTCCACACAGAAAGGTCTGGTGTGGGATTTGAACCAGGGTCCTTCTGTCTGTGAGTGTTAACCACTGCACCACTGTGCCGCCCTGTTCAGCTATGGTATGCGTATAAATTCTGTCCAATAACTGCACCTACTCCTGTACATTTACTAGAGCTGCTAGTGCAGCTGAAAGGTCTGTGGGATCCAGGTTGTCCCACATGTTTGTTGCTTTACCTGCTCGTCATATGAATGTTACGTGAAAGTGTATGTGACGTGAACATACGTGACATAAAGACGCCCACAACGTTAACATGTGCATTTCTTGACGTAAAAACGCATGCAATGTGAACATGTGCGTTTGCTGTCGTTTAGACTGAGACACGACCCAGTGCGTCTTTAATACGCCCCACACTGGAAGGTATCTTCAGATTTGTGACCCTGACGCTGCAGGCACCGTACAAACAAAAGGCACTTCTGATAAAATATGCTGTTGTGTTTAACCACATTTGTCCTCGTATGAACGGCCCCTCAGATAAAACAGGCTATACTTGATTTGTGCTCACTGAGGCGCTTATTTTGAGGTAAACACGACACAGGAGTGATTCAATCACTGATGGTAACGTTATCAGAAATCTAAGCCCTAATGAGAATAGCATTAGCAGGCTAGGTTAGCTCAGGTGCATTTGGCAGAGCACTAACCATGTATTTAAAAAGTTACAACTAAAACAACAAACAGGACTGTAATGTTTATTAGAACTTTGTGACAAGTTCCTCTTTGTCAGTAAAGAGGAAGTGGCTGATATGTAAATCATTATCATTCTGAAACACTCACTAACTTCTTTCACAATGTCGGGCCAGACTGGGCCCAGCCAATAGTGGACTAGCTCAGGGCTCATAGCCCAGGACCGCTAGCCCCAAGCCCTGAGACTGGTTTTGTTCACATGTTGGGTTTCTAACCCCTGTGGGTCACACCCCTGTTTGTGAAAACGTCATTTGATGCAGCCCCTTTTCAACCAGAATAGGCGGCAATTCAGTGGCATGATTTGTAGAAGATAAAAGACGTCATAATAAAGAAAATATCCCATTATATGCAGACAGATCACATTTTAATCTGATCATATATTTGGACTAAAAATCACATTAATACACTTAAGGTCAGATTTAGGTTATTTTTTTACAGTGCAAGAACATATTTTTTTTAAAAAAAAAGAATGACTCTAAATTTGCTTCTTTGTTTAATATGAAAAAAATAATATTCCATTGCGCCAATAAATGACAACTTTACATTTTTTTCCTTTGTCCTCAGTGTTTAGTGTCTTTGTCGATGTGATCCATAATAAATATGAACTAATGACAAGTTCACACACACTATTGATAAAATTACCCTGATTTTTATGAAGAAATTTCAGCTTTTTTTCAGTTTATTTGCATTGTTTTATTTGTTTGGATAGTTTATAAAAGAAAGTTTTTGATCTTTTTTTTGCTCTAAAACGCAGGCAAACATTTATAGTTGTTAGTATTTATGGGTTAATGTGTTATTATTTTAGTTGATATAATTGGGGCTGAATGTGGAACCTGAAAGTTTTGGAACCCTGATCCAAACCCTAACCCTCAAAGACACTTCACTGGTGTGAAACGGTTGGAATGTTTGGATGGTTCTTTTAGGAGTAGCTTTATTTTTATTCCCTGTCTTCATGTAGCATTGGACAGAAGTGCTTCCACCTGTTCCCCTCCACTCACACATGCTCCTTTACAGTGGGGGGGGGTCCCTGCTAAGGTCAGAGGGTCATGGATGGTGACCTCTGAACTATCAGCGTCTACCGTCTACACCCGCACCACTGAAAAGAGATTAAAGAAAGAAGTAGAAAAACACTCTGATAAACCACCAAGGCAGACCCCCCCCCCTGCAAATGAAGAGAGGTCTGTCAGGGAGGTTATGTTTTAGATTGTCTGTCTATTAACTAAAAAAAAAAAAAAGTATGGATGGATTTTGATGAAACTTTGATGAAATCCATATTTTCTCCATTTACCGTAATGTAAAATTTCAATGTGATCCAGAATCCAGGATCTCTTCCAGATCATCACCAAAATGTAATCATTTGTTCCCTGTGACACCCACAACACACACCCCCCTTCCCTCCCCACCTAGAAAAGCACTCAGAGCACAAACCTCCGCCAAGGCAGACCCCCCCCCCCTTTGAATGAAGAGAGGTCCACCAGGCAGGTTATGTTTTAGACAGTTTGTTTGTTTGTTTGTTTGTTTGTTTGTTTGTTTGTTTGTTTGTTAGTTAGCAAGATAACTCAAACAGTTATGGCTGGATCTTACTGAGAATTTCATGATGTGTTGGGGGGGGGGGGGGGGGTGTCACAAAGAACAAATGATGTGATTTTGGTGGCGATCCAGAAGAGATCCTGGATTCTGGATCTCTTTGAAATGTATTCTCCAAAAATTTCAAAGTGATCCAGAATCACTTCCACATCACCACCAAAATGTAATCGTTTCCAGATCTCCCCTTTATCAACCTACTCTGTAAATGTAATTAAGATCTGTCTATAATGTTTTGAGTTAACTTACTAACAGACAGACAGACAGACACTGGCAAAAACATAACCTCCTTGGTGGAGGTAATAAATGCACTGTAAAAAAAATTAAAAAAAAAAAACAAAAAAAAAACATATATATATATATATATATATATATATATATAAAACTCTGACTAAGTGTATTAGTGTCATTTTTAGTTCGAATAATAAATACACCTACTATTGATTTCTAGACAATAGATCTGGAACTAATCTGATTTAACTAATCTGACCAAGATCAGTTTAACTAGTTTACTTTATTCAAGATTTTTTCCCCTTCATTTACATTTGTTTGTTTAATTCAAGATTTTTATTTTTTATTCCAAAACTATATATTTTTTAATTAATTCAAGATTTTTTTCCCTTTAATTTGTTTGTTCAATTCAAAATGTTTATTTATTCATTTTACTTAATTCAAGTTTTAATTTTTTTAATTAATAAATAATCAAAAATCTTAATTCAAGATTTTTTTTTTTCCTTAATTGAAGATTTTTTCCCCCTTAATTACATTTTTTAAAATTTAATTTAAGAATTTTTTTTTTGCTTATTATTTATTTTGAGAAATCTGGCCAAGATCATTTTCACTTGATTATTATTATTATTATTATTATTATTATTATTATTATTATTATTATTATTATTATTATTATTATTATTATTATTATTATTATTATTATTATTATTATTATTATTATTATTATTTGGGCTTAATTCAGTAATTTGTGGTTTTTGTTCTAAACTTATTTCAATATTTTAATTTGATTCAAGATTTTTTTTTACTAATTTCTAAACAGTAGATCTGGATAAATCTGACGGAACTAATTTGAACAAGATCAGCTTACATGGTTCCATTTGCATTTTTATTTTTATTTCGCTGAATTCAAGATTACTTTTATGTTTTTGCTTAATTCAAGATGTTTTCCCCCTTAATTCAAGATTATTTTTTGCTTAATTTAAGAATATTATTATTTGCTTAATTCAATATTTGACCCAGTGCTTCAGCTTAAACCACACATGTCACCAGGACACTAGTGCGTCCACTGACTCCTCAGTGTTAAACAAACACGTGTGTTGTTTATTGAACTGGTACTAAATGTGCTGTCGCAGGTACAACGCTGTCAAAGGAGAGTGGGGTCAGGACCAGGTGCACATCAAGATGGCCGCCCAGGTATGAGTGAAAGGCAGCGACAGAAGAGCAGAACAGGAGGTGGACTTAGGAAGGGTTTGTCTAACTCCTTTCCTGTCTTTGTTTTCTCACAGCCTTTTGGTAAAGGGGCCATGAGGGAGTGCTTCAGAACGTAAGTGTGACACATTTCTGTATATGTTCACTCCTTCTCTTCCAGCGGTTATTGGCCTTATGTTCTGAGGCCACATCTGCACAAGTTTAAACAAATGACAACAGTCTGAGTCCAGTAGATACGAGTGTATAAAGGCTGCATATTTAACATTTTTAAGCCTTAACCTTTTAACATTCTGGGGTGACTTAGGTCATGTTCACACCTAACGTCATACCTACTAACATTTGAGTAGCAGTAGATTTTAGCAGCAGCGGTGGGTGTTTTCAGGCGACACAAGTGAGCAAATGTTTTTATGATGATAAATGATTAAATATATTTATCCACAAATATAATTGTATTTTTTAATGGACAGCATGTGTTGTTTAACCTGACTGTTTCACATCTGGGACTTTTCCAGAACCGCTCTGTTTTCATAGGAGGGGTCTTATCTAAAATCCTTTTATGTGATTAGATTAAAATCTGTCCATCAGTCGCTTCATCCACTCACGTTAATGTCAAGCAGCAGAAAATAGTTTTCATCAGGTATAAACACGTCAACAGAAGGTTTAAACTTACCATTTATACGTGATGTTAATTTATAACCTCGTCTACTACGATGTCCACCAAGTTCTCCTGGTAAACGTCGTAGTAAAACATGGTTCTACATTTATCCTTCAGTCATGACTCGGGGATAACGAACACTATGTGCTAACATCTGTTACAGATGTGGTTGTCATTTCTTCCTCCCAGGTCCATTACTGTCAGCTTTACTTTACTATCAGCCTCTGTGACTTGGTCCTTTACCAACACAACCAGGGGGGGGGGGGTACCACAATAACCATGGGCTTCTGCACTGGTACTATTTCTGTACCCAGCAGTGGAACCATCTGATAGATCAAACTGTTGACAAACCCGGTCAGAAGAAGAGTGAAAACATCATTCATTAATAAACGCTTCCACAGTCGTCCTCTGTTTGTCTTTTAAAGAATGAACATGTGGTAGAGTCGACAAAACACTGGAAATAGTCCAGTCCATACGGACACTAGAATACTGAACACACGCTGCTGTTGTTATGTATTAAACTGTTGAGCACAAATCAGAAGTGGTCACTTGTGGACCATGAATATAAATGGTTCGTAAGCCAGCGAGCCCTAACTATTAATTAATGTATTTCAGAAACGTTGTGCAAGAAAATAATGTGTAATGTGGATGGCGTTTACACCTGAAATGAACTGTTCCAGAGTTCACTTGATAGCGGCCTGAGACCCCCTCTACAGACCCCCTCTACAGACGGACCAGAGTTCAGTTATTTGGTACGCAGTCGAGGTCAGAGTTCACACCGACCTAAAAGAACCGCTCCAACGGAGTAAACGCTCTAGGGTTCAGTTCAACCAGATAAATAAGGCCACCTTACAAACACTAATACATTTACAGTTTTCCCTTTTTGATTTTTTTTTTCTCTTATTTTATTGATTATTTTGTCAATTTTTGCTCATTTTGTTGACTAGTTTGTTCGTCTTTGTTAGTTTTGTTGATTATCTTGTTAATTGATCAATGGCAAAACACACCATGAGACTTAAATTTCAGTTTTTTTCTCTCAACTTAATTATATTGTGTATAAACCAGGGTGTATTTATCTGCATTCAGTAGGTATAGACTGAAACACAATGTCTGTGACCTTTACAAGTTCAAAGTTTACTACTTTATTTTTAAAAAGTGTTTGTTTTACAGCATTTTTTCAATGATTATGTTACATTTAGAGAATTATTTATTTTTCTCAAAGTGGATATATTTGGATTTTTTTTCAATTTGGTGATTATTTTGTTCCTTTTTGTCAAATTTGTTGATTATTTTGGTCCTTTTTATTAATTTTATTTTTTTATTAATTAATTGTTCATTTGTTGATTAGTTTATTCAAAGTGTTGATTTGTTTTTTTCTTATTTTGTTGATTTTGTTAACTTTTGTTCTATTTGTTGATTATTTAGTTTTTTATTCACTTTTCAATGGTGAAACACACCATTAGACTTAGAAACACTCATAAATTTCAGTTTTTTTTCTCTCTTACCTTAATTATTTTTTGTATAAACCATGATGTATTTGTCTGTATTCAGTAGGTATGGACCATTTACCAACAGACCAATGTCTGTGACATTTACAGTTCAAAGTTCACTACTTTATTTGTAAAAACGTCAGTTTTACAGGACCTTTTCTATAGTATAATTATGTTCATGTGTTTGACAGGGTTCCAAAGTGTGTACATTTTATTGAAATTTGTCGATTGACTATTTTATTTGCTCTTTTTATTGATTATTCTATTTAATTTGTTGATTATTTTATAAATTTTTCAATGCAAAACACACCATTTACCAACAGACTAATATCTGTCATCTTTACAGTTCAAAATCGACAACTTTATTTGTAAAAATGTAGTTTTCACAGCATATTTTCTACCATTACGTTCATGTGTTTTACAGAGGGGACATTTGAGGAATTATACATTTTTCCAAAATTGCAACATTTGGAAAAATTTTGGGAAAAATTAATAACTTGTGAATGTTTTAAATACACATATTTTGGCAAAAATTGCTAAAAAACAAATTATATTTCACATCCAAAATGACCATTGTTAACCGTAAATATCTCTCTTATCACTGCAAAAACACTTTTTTGGTGACTGTGACTTTGACCTTTGACCTACATTCACCAAAATGTAATGGGATGTATTCCAGACCACCTTGCACCTATTATTGTGTAGTGTTGTGTTCCAAAAACCCCATTGTCCTCTATCCTGGTGTTCAGCAGCTCATTGTCTAACCCTAACCCTGTGGGAAGAAGAGCAGGCCTGCATTGTTGACATTTTTAACTCTGACCCCAAAGCCTTAACTCTGATGATGTGGTTTTAAAGAGACAAACACGCCTTTAAAACTAAGGATGGAGTATTTATTAGAGTCTCAGAAAAGTGAATTCCTCTGTTGGGAAAGAGATTATCAGCTGTTTTGGTTTTGTTTTTTTTTAGAGGGATTCTTCTGTGAAACTATTTTATTTATATTTTTAGTATTTATGACTTTTCCATCTGTTTAGAGCCAATAATAAAAGGTAAATGTCGACATATTTCCAAACCAAGGATGGACCAAATGATGACCTCAGATAAATGCACTAAAATTATCCTCCTGCTCTGATCCATCCCATAATTAATGCATTTATAATTAAATATTCGGTCAAATTAACAAAAGTGAACCCAGAATGTAGGAAATAATAAATAATGTTAAAAATATGTAATCAAAAATGCACTAAAATGAAGTAAAAATGAACAAAGTAAGCAAGAAAATGAACAAAAATGAGTCAGAAATCAATAAAAATAAGTAATATGTAAGAAAATGAACAAATGTCAAGAAAAACTAATAATAAAAAAAGCAGTAACATGTAGAAAAATTCACAAAAACAAACACTGATGCATCAGTCAAACCCATGGAGTGGATGGAAACACTGGGTTTATGTTCAGTTAAAGAAAGTGTTTATTCAGTTTAGTCTGTTTCTGATTTAAAACCACTCAACTTTAATAAACATCTACATGATCAGTGAATGAAACAAGGGTTTTTCTGTGAAACTGGTTTATTTTAGCTTCTGTGAGATTTAGAGCCAATAATAAAAGGTTAATGTTGACATTTCTAATTAAATATTGTGTCATAAAAATGAACAAAAGTCAACCTAAAATGAAGAAAATAATCATGTAAAAGATATATAAGCAAAAATGCACTAAAATGAAGTAAAAAATAACAAAGTAAGCAACAACAACAATGATCAATAAATCAATAAAATAAGTAATATGTACAAAATAAGCAAAAAAACTGAACAAATGTGAAGAAAAACTAATAAAAAAAGGCAATAACATGTGACTTCTGTGACTTTTCCATCTGTTTAGAGAAAAGGTAAATGTGGACATATTTACAAACCCAGGATGGACCTAATGAAAAAATGCACTAATAAAATGATCCTCCTGCTCTGATCCATCCCATAATTAATGCATTTATAATTAAATATTGGGTCCAAAAATTAACAAAAGTGAAGCAAAAATGTAGGAAATAAATGCACTAAAATGAAGTAAAAATGAACAAAGTTAGCAACAAAATGAAGAAAACTGAGTAATAAATCAATAAAATAAGTAATATGTACAAAATGAACCATGAACTGAACAAATGTGAAGAAAAACGGATGTTTGATCTGATTTATTTTTTAATTTTTTATCTCAAGTCAGTTTTAAAATTTTCAAATGGTGTTTCCAAATCTGCTTCAGAACATTCGTCTACATCTGCGTTGGATTTTTAGAACCACGTCCTATTTTTAGAACCAGTTTACAAAATGAATACAACTAAACAAAATTAATAATAACAAAATAAGACACAAAATAAATAAAGAAGAAAATAAACAGACTAAGAAGTAGGCTAAATTAAAGTAAAATAAAAAAAATAAAACTGAACAAAATAAAAACCAAAATGAATAAACATGAACTAAATAAGACACACAATTAATAAAGAAGCAAAAAAATAAAATAAAAAGAATAGAGAAGTAAAATGGAACAAAATAAGACATAAAATTAATAAAAAAAAAACATTAACAAAACAAGATAAAATAAATAAAGAAACAAAATGAACAAAATGAAACAATGAATAGAATTGATTGACTTGAAAACTAATAAAAATAAAACACAAAATGAATAAAGAAGTAAAACAAACAAAATGAGTGTGTTTTTAGGACCAGGTTGACCTTTGAACCCAGGTCTTGTTTTTTTAGGAGCAGGTTCTTGTCTAATTGTTAATGTTTAATCCTCAGTTCTGTAGAGTTCACACTTCAGCTGGTTGTTAGTCGCACTATCGCACAGAACACTGACAAAACTCTGTGACAGTAAACATGCAGCAGGTTTATCTGTGGGGGGGGGTGGGGGGGGGGGTCCTGCTGGGCGTTAGGCCACAGACCAGTTGGGTTCAGTTGATCAAAGTTCACTCCTGATCCCACTGCAGAGTCAAAACACAGATAATCTGAAACTGGTTTAGAAGATAGAAATATAAAACAAAACTTAAAGGAGTCATTCCGCTGAAAACCACTTTTCCACTTTTGGAATCTAAGGGGTCACCTCGACTGCATACCGCATTCACAGAAAACAACAAGAGGAACGAGGGACCCAGAAAAAAGCCGGTCCATGGACTTTAGCGTCACCCACGTGGGGTTAAGCCTGGTTCTGATTTCAGCTAATCTGACGTAGCATTAGCATTAGCATTAGCATCTACAAGAAAAGTAGTCGCTGCACATACTTGAAAAAAATAATGGTGGATCAAAGTGGTTCATGTGCTCTCTGTGGAAATAAAGTTTCATTTTTTTTTTCATGAAACCGAGCTGGATGATACTCTGGTGTTTAAAATGTAAAATGCGACTATTTACGAAAAATTAACGGTATGAAATCTGTTCTGGAACAAATTAATTTTGTAAGTAGAGGTACCACTTTATTTCCCATTCATAGAAAACTACACAGAGAAATGAGTGACTCAGAAAATGCCTGTCCTCAATACCTCATGGGGACATTGGTGTAGCCCACGTAGGGTTAAACCCGTCACCCATTGCAGCGAATCTGAAGTAGCATTAGCATTAGCATCTATGAGAGAAGACGGCGCCACAGTAGCTGCTGCACAAACTGGAAAAAAAAGCTGTGTTCTTGCAGTGACTTTGCACTTTTACACTTTATTCATTTATTTTAGTTAATTATTTTATGGCCTGGCTCTGTTTTTTTTTTTTATTATTATTGTGACTCTAAACTCTTAAATTCTTTTATCTTTTCTGGGTTTTTATGGTTTTCATTATATTTGTCTTTTATTCATTTGATCTTAATTATTTTATTCTTTTATTAAACCATGCTGCTATAATGATGAGTGGTGGAACACTGAGCACTTTGTTCTGTTATTTTTTTTGTACTTTTTATTTACTCAACCAATATACTTTAATTATTGTGTCGTATGTTAGTATCAAATGTTCAACCTGACTACAAAACAAACCTTACCCACAGGTACTAATAAAGTAACCTTAAACCCATGGCAGTAATCATGATGTTAACGTTGGTGGGGACATGATTTAACGACTTCCTTGTGAGAGACGGCAACAATAAAATAAATATATAACATGGCTAAAAGGATTAAAATAATGTCTCATTTTGTTTTTGTCAACAGTAGGAGTGTTTTTTTTTATTTCTTAAGTCACATTTTGTCTGTTTTTTATTGGATCATCTATAACTGCATTATATATTTAATTATAGTTATCGTCACAAGAACGACATTTATGTCTAGTTTTTGTCACATAATAAAGGTTTATTGATGACAATATTTATTTATTATTTATTTATATATTCCATAAAGCACACTGTCAATGAATAGGTTATTTTTTTTAAGTTCTTCATATATAAGGTGAACTGGATTATAATGTGCATTAAGTGAAGTCCAAGTTATTAGATAAAAAGTTGAAATTATTTAATTAAAAAGTGAAAATTCTTAGATAAAAAGTGAAAATTATGAGATAAAAACACAACATTATTAGATAAAAAGTGAAAATTATGAGATAAAAACACAACATTATTAGATAAAAAGTTAAATTGTTAGATAAAAAGTGAAAATTATGAGATAAAAACACAATATTGTTAGATAAAAAGTGAAATTCTTAGATAAAAAGAGAAAATTATGAGATAAAGAGTGAAAATTATTTGATAAAAAATGAAAATTATTTGATAAAAAGTCTAAATTCCCAGTCACTAAGTACAATCAGAATTAATCCACATATAAGGCACCCTGTGGTTTTTTGGAGTAAATTAAAGTCTTTTAAGTGTCTCCTTATACTCTGGAATATGCAGTAACCTTATGTTTCCCAAATATCATGTAATTTCTTAATCAAACATTGTTATGGACATTTTACAAACATCCAAATATTGGTCTGGACATGTCCATAGTGTCCATACGAAATTTTACGCCCATGTTTAAACCTTGAACCTTGAACCTTGTGTCAATACAGATCATGGCAGGTATTCAGGACAGGAGTCTTTTCTGCTAATGTAGGACAGTCCTCTACCTGTGGACAGACAGAAGCTCATGGATGGTACTGAGTCAAGTACCAGGAGTTTAGTAACAGTTACTTTTATGGTGGAGTAACTCAGTAACTCAGTAACTTTTTGGGAGAAGAAACTATAACTAATGACTTTTTCGTGTAACGTCCCCAACACTGGTTGTGTCTCACTCTCATGTTCTTTTCTTTCAGGAAAAAACTGTCCAATTTTTCACACAGTAGCAACTGGAAGTCTGCGTCCAACTATGTGGCCAAGCGTTACATGGAGACGGTGGACAGAGACGTTTACTTCGAGGACGTGAGGCTTCAGATGGAAGCAAAACTGTGGGGGGAGGAGTACAACCGCCACAGGCCTCCCAAACAGGTGAAAGGAGGCGGAGCTACAGCAGAATGGGAGGCGGAGCTAAATGATATGAGACGAGAAATGAACAGTCATGACATAAAGTGTCAACATTTTTCTCCTTTTATTTTCTCTCTGAAGTGACGTATTTTTCATATCTGTCTATTCTGAGAATGTAAAGAGTATAAAGTACATATATTTATATAAATGTAAAGAGTATAAAGTACATATATTTATATAAATGTAAAGAGTATAAAGTACATATATTTATATAAATGTAAAGAGTATAAAGTACATATATTTATATAAATGTAAAGAGTATAAAGTACATATATTTATATAAATGTAAAGAGTATAAAGTACATATATTTATATAAATGTAAAGAGTATAAAGTACATATATTTATATAAATGTAAGGAGTATAAAGTACATATATTTATATAAATGTAAGGAGTATAAAGTACATATATTTATATAAATGTAAGGAGTATAAAGTAAAAAGTTGGCACAAAAATAAATACTCAAGTCAAGGACAGACACCTGAAAAATCTACTTCAGTACAGTAATGAAGTACTTGTACTTATTTACTTTCCGTGTGTGTGTGTGTGTGTGTGTGTGTGTGTGTGTGTGTGTGTGTGTGTGTCAGGTGGACATCATGCAGATGTGTGTGGTGGAGATGATCAACCGTCCGGGTAAACCTCTCTTCCACCTGGAACACTACATCGAGGGCAAATACATCAAATATAACTCCAACTCTGGTTTTGTGCGGGACGATGACATCAGACTAACTCCTCAGGTGGGCGGAGTCACCATCAGCTGTTCAGGATTCTGTTGTTTTTAGCCAATAGGACATAAGCTGTAGCGACGGAGCCGTTAGCAGGTTCTACAAACTGACAAAAGTTCTGGTTCTATGACACCGTACAAGAAAATGGGTTTTGGTGTGATTTAAATTTTGGTATGGTGTGTAAAATTCAAATTTGGTATGTTTTAAAATTCAACATATGGATCTTGTTGCTAAAACAGTTTATTTTTCACAATTCTATAAAACAATACATATTTACTAAAATACAGTCTAACATACAATAGTAAGAAATGAGTGTAAAGGGAAATAAATCCAATATTATTTGATAAATGTTTCATTTTACTGGATCTTCTATGGCTGGAAGTGTCTGAATTGGACATGAAGACAAAAAAAGAAAATATTAACAAACAAAAAACAAACAAACAGCGAAACATAGAAAATATTAACAAAAAAAGGTAAATATTACCAAAAAATTCCCCTGAAAACAAACAAAGAACGTAAAAAACTCCAGACAAACACAGTAGATATTGAACAAAACACACTAAATATTACCCAAAAGAAACTACTTTTTTTTACATTTAAAAAGAAATTAAAATCAGTTTACTTTTCACTATTCTATAAAACAATACTTATTTATTGAAATACAATAGGCTTTTTTTTTTGTTTTTTTTTTTACACATTTTTAATTTTTTTGCATTTAAAAAAAAGTCAGTGTATTTTTTACAGTCCTATAAAACAATACTTATTTATTGAAATACAGCCTAATATACAGTAGTAAGTGAATGAGTGTAAACAAACAGAAGTGAAGCCAATATTAGTTGATCAATATTTAATTTCACTGGATCTTCTATGGCTGAAAGTGTCTGAATCAGACACAAAGACAAAAACACAACAAATATTAACAAAAAAACCCAAAACAAAACACAGCATATATTAACAAAAAAAGCAAATATTACTAAAAAAACCATAACAAATATTAACAAAAAATTACCAACAACAGCTAAACAGCCGATACTGAACAAAACACACCAAATATTCCCTAAAATAAACTACAAATATTAATAAAAACTGCAAATACACTGTACAAAATAGTTCTGTGAAATATTGATTTTACTCAGTTATGGTGTGTACAATTCAAACTTAATATCTGTTTTAAGATTCAACATCTGGACTTTTTTCTTTTTTAAATGTTTTATTTTTTTGCATTAAAAAAAATCTGTTTATTTTTCACTATTCTATAAAACAATACTTATTTATTAAAATACACTCTAACATACAATAGTAAGTAAATGAGTTTAAATAAACAGAAGTGAAGCCAATATTAAACAACCCCGTCTTGAGTTATTGACTGTTGTTTCTGTCCTTGTCCTCTCCATGTGTCTTTTGTTTTCTGCGTTGGTCAGGCCTTCAGTCACTTCTCCTTCGAGCGTTCGGGTCATCAGCTGATCGTGGTGGACATCCAGGGGGTGGGTGACCTCTACACTGACCCCCAGATCCACACTGAGAAAGGCACCGACTTTGGAGATGGAAACTTAGGTACAGGCCGTTTGGTTTTCATACGGGACAGTTTGTTCTGGGGTTTTTGGTTTGTGTATTTACCCTCCACCATATATATATATATATATATATATATATATATATATATATATATATATGAGATTAAAAAATGCATACTTTTAAGATAAAATGTTGAAATTGTAAATTAAAAGTCAAAATTGTGAGATAATAGTCATATAACTATAATATAGTATATAGTTAGAGTTTCTCCACTTATTTTCTCTCTGAAGTGACTTATTTTTCATCTGTTTAGTTTGAAAAAGTAATGAGTCTATTCTGAGAATGTAAAGAGTATAAAGTACATATATGTATATAAATGTAAAGAGTATAAAGTACATATATGTATATAAATGTAAAGAGTATAAAGTACATATATGTATATAAATGTAAAGAGTATAAAGTACATATATGTATATAAATGTAAAGAGTATAAAGTACATATATGTATATAAATGTAAAGAGTATAAAGTACATATATTTATATAAATGTAAAGAGTATAAAGTACATATATGTATATAAATGTAAAGAGTATAAAGTACATATATGTATATAAATGTAAAGAGTATAAAGTACATATATGTATATAAATGTAAAGAGTATAAAGTACATATATGTATATAAATGTAAAGAGTATAAAGTACATATATGTATATAAATGTAAAGAGTATAAAGTACATATATTTATATAAATGTAAAGAGTATAAAGTACATATATTTATATAAATGTAAAGAGTATAAAGTACATATATGTATATAAATGTAAAGAGTATAAAGTACATATATTTATATAAATGTAAAGAGTATAAAGTACATATATGTATATAAATGTAAAGAGTATAAAGTACATATATGTATATAAATGTAAAGAGTATAAAGTACATATATGTATATAAATGTAAAGAGTATAAAGTACATATATGTATATAAATGTAAAGAGTATAAAGTACATATATGTATATAAAAGTAAAGAGTATAAAGTACATATATTTATATAAAAGTAAAGAGTATAAAGTACATATATTTATGCAAAAATGTAGGGAGTAAGAGTAAAAAGTTTCCAGAAAAATAAATATTCAAGTAAAGTACAGATAAAATCTACTTAAACGCAGTAATGAAGTACTTGTACTAACTGTGGTGTATGAATGTGTTCCAGGTGTGAGGGGCATGGCTCTGTTCTTTCACTCTCATCTGTGTAATAAGATCTGCAAAAGTATGGGCCTGACGCCCTTTGACCTTTCACCTCCAGAGAAGTTCCAGATGGACTGCACCAACAAACTGCTGGTAATTTAAGAAATATGAGCACACTGTAAAAAATGTAAATCTGACCTTATGTGTATTAGTGTCATTTCTATCATTTTAAATATGTGATCAGATTAAAATCAGACCGAATCATCAACAGATGATTTATAGACAATAGATCTGAACTAATATGAACAAGATCATTTTACCTGCTTCCATTTGCATTTTTTTTTTTACTTAATTCAAGAATTTATTTATTTTCATTTTTTTTCTTAAATCAAGCCAAATCAAAGCAACAACTAACAAATCTGTCAATGGGTCATAGATATTTAAAATCTTATTTTGAGAAACATGACCAAGATCATTTTCACTTCTTCCAATTGCAGATTTTTCTTTTTTTTTTGCCTTCATTCAATACATTTTCACCCCTAATTTCATTTTTTTCATTTGATTCAAGATTTTTCTTTTTTATTTAATTCAAGAATGTTTTATTTAACCCTTTAAACTTCCAAGGATCCACATATAGACCAGAAGTAGTCGCTCAAAAACATTAATCAAACCACCCAAACCTGTCCCAAATGTCACATGACCTAATGTAGTTTGACAACAGAGATTGTCACACATAGGAAGATATAAAAACCACTTTCAGATAAAATAACCACAGCAGGTACAGTCACTCATTTAATCAAAATACAAATGTCAAACAGCTGATCTGAACATTTATGTCTCATAGAGGAAACATATTCTAACAAACACTGTCATAGTCCAACAAAAATATCCAAAACTAACAAAAAAATTGTCCATATGTCGCCCAAAACACATCAATAAATATCTACAAATGTGTTATCTATTGCATCATTTAAAAGCACCCACCTCCAATATTGCAGTTTTCATCTTAATATTTTAATTTATAATATAAACAAACACCAACTGCATGTTTTTAAAAAGGTTCAAGAACAACATTGAATTTACTTTGTCAAGAAATTTAGGTGAAATTAAGTGGAAGTTTAAAGAGTTAATCTTATAATGAATAATAGGTATTTAAAATCTTATTTTATGAAATCTATCCACAATAACTTTCACATGTTCTGTTTGCAATTTTTTTTTCTTTTGCTTGATTCAAACACAAAAAGTCTGACAATGGAACCAGTGAAAATGACCTTGTTAAAAAATGTCCAGATCTAATAATAATAATAATTTTTTAAAAATGCAATTTTAATACATTAATTTTTAAAAGAATCCATATATTTTCACCGATCATGATCAGAAAAAGTACTTAGTATATTGATAACTTAATGTCAAAACAAGCGTCTCCATCCACTGGCATTGATCCAACTCCATTTGTTTTACTGGTCAATCAATGTTGTAGAACAGGGGTCAAATCTGGCCCCTCAAAGGGTCCGGTCCGGCCCCTGGGATAAGTTTGTGAAATACAAAAATGATAGTAAACGTTTTGATAATTTTATTTCAGGTTCCACAAACGGATCAAAATACTGTCATAATAAGTTATAAATCTACATTTTGCTCTTTGTTCATTTAAACATTTTACTGTGTTTACAATAAAACAAACTATAATTTCATATAAACATAAATAACCAGAACAAATATGACATTTTCTTAATGTCTGACGTATCAGTTTAACAATGTTCTGCTTGTTATTAAGTGTTTTGTGTATTTGTAGATCCACTAATAAATAATCTGTATGTTGTAAATGATAAAGTGAGACATAATTTTGTTAAAATTACACTTATTTTTCTGTAGAAGTGTTGGTTTATTCATGTTATTCACATTGTTTGAAAGGACAGTTGGTAGATGTGAACATTTTCATCACATAATTGAACTTTTTTTGCTCTGAAACATAGAACAACATTAGGAGTTGACATTATTTATATGTTATTATTTGAGTGGTTACGCCCCAATTCAGATCAAATGTGTTTAATATGATCTCAAATGAGTTTGACGCCCCTGCTGTAGAAGATGGCGGTGTTTCCATGGTAACTGGAGCGTCTGTGATGCTGTGATGTGAACCTGCTCCTCACGTCCTGTTGCTGTTCCTTCTGCAGAAGTCTGCTCAGACGGTTCTCAGAGGCTGTGAGGAACCCTGTGGTTCTCCTCGCGTTCGGACCATGTCGGGGAGCCGGGTTCCTCCGATCCTGTCTCGCTTGTCGGAGACATCGTCTGTGGACGAGAGCATGAGCGACGCCGACTCCATCCCCTGCTCCCCCCTCACCCTCTCTGGATCTATGGGTAAATGGTGCATTCACACCCAAATACACGAGATCGCCTGTGGTAGTTCTACATGAGGGGGCGGGGCTTCGACATGCGGTGGAGATGTCCGTCCAGGTGGACACATCTGACAGTAGTCATTACCTGCGTTTCCATTACCCTTGGAAATTCGCAAAATGTAAATATCGCTATAAAAACAGGTAATGTAAACACCTGGATTTCGAAAAAAAAAAAATATTGATAAAAAGTTTTCACACTTTCATGAGGTGGTTTTTCAGATGTTTCGATATTCTAATATATCGCAAAAGCGCAATGGAAACAGTTTTCCGCAATATATGTCACAGGATGTGAGGTACATGGTCACATGACCACTTCTGTCAGAGTGAAAATGACACTGTAACCATAGCAACCATTGGCTGCTTATAATTTGTTGTTAAGTGTTGAGTATATTTACACTTAATATTTCTGACAATGTAGGACAATTGTCTGACAATGTAGGGACCATATGTACAGACCCTTATAATGTGAGACAGGTGGTTTGTTTTACATGTTAGTGTCTTTAAAGAGTTCGCCAGTGACTTTTACTGACGAGAGAATTAGCCGATTCATTCACTCTAATATCACGGTGATACTGCGGTCAAGTGATCTGATGCTCCGAAGGTGACAGCAGTGAAATGTCGTGAGATTATATTTCACGAGAGTTACGACACTCCTGCCTAGAACAACCGTCAATGGAAACACGTTCAAAGCGAAAATCGACTTTTTTCGAATTTTGAGTAATATGGCTGTTGTTTTGCGAAAAACTATAATGGAAACACAGCTATTGTTGTTTTCACAACCTACTGTAATAATTTATCTAAACTATATAAGTAATGACTAAATGAGTGATTATAATAAATGAAGACCCACCACAAACACAACCATGTGATCATTAGAAGTCAACAGATCATCATATTTAATCATCATGTATTTACCTGTTTGTTATGTTCTGACAAATAAACAGTTTATTTTGGAGGGAAAGGGGTGTAGTCTATACATGTGCTGTATGCATGACTTAGTTTCCCTCCTTCACCATGAATCCCACTGTGTCAAACCTTATCTTTGCGTTGCTTCAGAATATGTGGGTCCATAACATCCTGGAGGGGAATTTCACTGGCTGGTTCAGGAGCTCCACTTTTCCAGCATTATTTCAGTCTGGATAAAAGTCAGTCAGGTGACCTCCTTAGCAATTAACAGTTTCTTCTCCGTGATTGGCTTTCCACCTTGAGAATCCAGATCGTTCACAATTGGCTGTCACCGCTCCTCATTTACATAAAGTTGAAATTTCACAACTTTCACCCCTTGTCGCCAGTGCACATATACAATGAATGGCACTTCGTCGCTCAGATCACCCCTGTCACTTTCGTTGTTAAGACTCCTGTGGCGTCACTTCGCACCTCATCATGGGTTTGGCTGTTGTGGAGGGTACTGTTCGTTTCCATGGTGACAGCAGATCATCTGGACTTCTGGATGGGTCATGTCTGGTGACAATGAGGGGATGAATAACTGTTTTATGCCAATTATTTGTGTGTATTGATGGGATTAATGAATGAGAAAGTATTTTTACCCCTTCCCCATTACCCCCAAGGGCTATTGTTACCCCACCCCCTGAAGGGCAGAGGGGTATTGTTTTTGGTTCAGTGTATGTGTTTGTAAGAAGCTTTACTCAAAAACTACTAGAACAACTTGAATGACATTTTCAGAATAGATTCCATTAAATTTTGGTGAATGTAGGTCAAAGGTCAAGTTCACCAAAAAGTGTTTTCACAGTGATCAGAAAGTTCCTCTTCATTCCTTTATACTCAGTTTTACACATAGTTTCTTTTTGCTCTGACTGTTGATGTACATTGACATCAGAACCCTGAAGGACAAAATAGACTCAAGGTCAAAAGTCACAAGAAAGGTCAAAATCAAATTTTGGATAGAACTTATATCTTACAGACTTCCATCACCAAAATGTTGGTCTTTCAATTCTGCAGTTTGTGTGTATAGATTTTGACCTATTGTTAACCCAAGAGGTCAGAGGTCAGTAGGTCAATACCTAAAAAAAAATCTAATGGACTATAAAAAAAAATTGTGGAGATAGATACTTAATTACTATTGTTGACAGATAGGAAACCTGGAATGGGCTTCAAAATGGTGTCATGACCTTTGACCTTTACCTCAAAAGGTCAAAATCAAGGTCACATGATTCTATACAGGCATAACTCCAAACATAGTGGTGATAAATACTATTACTATTGTTGACAGATAAGAAACTACATATATGCTCCTAAATGGTATCATGACCTTTGACCTTGAGCAACCTTGTAAGGTCAAACCCATAAACTCACAGAGAGAGGGATATCCATTAATTTGCGAGGTGTGGGGTTTGTTGTACCTGGCACTACTTTATGTTACTATTTATGACTCCACATCCACATTTTATATAAAATAATAAAGTGTCTTCTCTGTTTTACAGGTTTATCTTTTATGGGAACGTACGACCATGAAAGAATCCACAACAGCAACTATGCAGGTGAACATAAGGTGAGAAATACAACAGTTCCATTCAATCTGAGACTGAAATTATTGTAAGTGTTCATTTAAATGAGTATCTGTCGTCATAACGAGTCAAACACTATTCAGTCAATGTTCACATTTAAAAAGCTACAACCAGGTTTTTAACGTTTTTTTTCTTTAAAAATTACAGAAACTGATGATTAAATATGCCGCCCTACGTACGGCCTCAATACCGAGATTCTCCGACACCACCCTTGGGAGCAAGGGTTACCCAGAATGCAGTATTTTCTTTGTTAATGGAGATAGAAAAATTATGAAAATCATTGTATTATCTTAGTTTAGGTCCATTTTATGGATTATATACCTCACTGTTGCATAACATGTATTTTTTTTATTTTACGATCTTTTGTCAATAGCAGCTGGTGCGGACAAGCTAGCTATTGTTTAAGTTAGCTAATGTTACAAAAATGGTCATTTTTCGTGGTGGTAATGTAGTTGTTTTATCAAGATAACAGCCTATATATTTATATTTGTGCCAATAATGGTATAAAATGACCAGGTTAATGTCATCTCCCGTAGCCACAGAGTTAATGATAGTTATAGCTGGTCTTTACCTTTCGTTGAGCCGTGGTATGCAGTGACAGCTGAATATAATTGTGTTATTTATGCTGATTATTTGTTTGATAGCTCTAACTGAAGGAATAATTTACAGATAGTCAACAACATTTTCAAAAACGTGGACCTGATGAACCAGTGGATGATAGCTGTGATTAAACAGGCAGAGTTAACAGTGCAAATATTTAAAAAAAATAATAAAGTTATGTTTCATTTCAGGGACTACAGAGACAATGCGAGCCCTGATTAATGTCAGGGCCAACATTTAAGGGGTGTCCCATTTTTAAGTCACAAATAGCCCTTAACACCTAGTTTTGAGGGCGACTGGACTGGACCAATTGGAATTGGTCCTTAGTCTCCCAGTAGGACTGACAGAACCTTAGAAACCTACTGGTGTGTGTGTGTGTGTGTGTGTGAGGCTAATGTGAAGCACTTTGAGCACCATGAAGGTGGAAATGAACGATATAAGTATTTTCTCCTAAAAACAAAATCGTCATTTTGTTTTTGCGCAGGAATCTGAGAGCGGTGGAGACAGCGGTTACCCGAGTGAGAAGAGGAGTGAAGGTGACCCCAACGACCACGTGGACGGGGTACTATTCCAAAAGCTGTTTTGATTCAACTCAACCTGTGTCTTTTTGTGACAGGATTTGTTTTTCATAGTAGTTTGTTAAAATACTGTATGTTGTTGTAGCTGTTGTATTTTTGCTGATATGAACGGTTAAATATCCATGAAATTAATAGAATCTATAGGGAATAAGTTTGTTATAATGACTTCATACAGTCGGTCATATTTGTGAAGTCATTCCTTCATGTTTCTCTGTTGCATTTTCTTATAAAAAGCTGTAAAAATATACAGACTTTACATGGTGTAGGCTGTAACTAAACTCTGCTTTTCCCTCATTCTTCTGCATAGACTCTATATTTGGTATTAACTCTACGGAAGGGGATTAAGGACACTGGAATAAATACATAAATACATAAATAGCTTCGCATGACGTCACCGCATCGGCTACTAACACACGCCGCCATTTTAAGAGGGGTAAACAACAGCGTAGCAACACTAGACTGATAGCTCCTTGACGATGTCTTACAACTATTTTGATAAACGTCTTCCCTCCGCAAAAGACAGGTATGAATGGAAATGAGCAGGGATCATCTACGACTATATCATCAAAAGTCCTGGCATAGATACACGAGAAAAAATCTAAATTTCCTAAGAGCCTGGAAGCACATTTTGTTTGAGGAAGGTTACATACCTTTATTTGAAATACTTCTGTGCCCCTCACTCACCCAGCCTCCAGATCACTCCACTACTTTAGTTTGACTTTATTTTAAATTTTTTAGTTCATTAGCCTTTCTTTTATCATGTTTATTATTTTGTTTATTAGGGCAGGCTCTGCACGTGGCATTCCGGTGAGAAAATATAAATAGGACTCATAAATAAAAAAAATAAATGAAGTTGAAAAAACCCTAAAGAAAATAGTCTTGCTATTCACCATAGGTTAGTCCAAGCAGGTAACTTTTTAGCTGGTGTTAGAAGAAATAAACATAATAGCTACTAGCTAGCCTACAAAAAAAAACCTACTAAAATGCCTCTATCTTAATATCATGAAAACATTTATATTTTAGGCACTAAAATAGTCGTATAGCTGGAGCTACCACTGACTAAATGTTCAGAGCAAACATATTTCCACTTTGATTTCAGACTCCAGGGCTTGCCATCATCCGGAGATATTCTTCTCTGCACGTATTTCACCCTTTTCTGTCGGTACATGGAAAAAAAAAAACAGCTTCTTTTCCATCCAAGCATGGTTATTGCACCTGAAGGATGCACAAGATTTGGACGTTTTACACAAATTTTAAGCCAGGACGGTGAAGTAGTGCAGTGGTTGCTACGCTGTTAAAATGGTGGCGTGCGTTACTAGGTGAAGTGTCCCAGATGATGACGTCACTGCGAAGCTATGTATAAGGTCCAATATATAATTGTCTTTTATTCTGAGAAAAGTCAGAATTTTTACTTTAATCTAAAAAATTTGTTTTATCAGAATTCTGTTTTTAATGTGTTTTTATTATTATTGTGACGCGATTAATGTCATAATTGTGAGAAAACGGTCAGAATTGTGTGGGGAGGGGGGGGGGTCATAATTCTGAGAAAAAAGTTGTGATTCTGAAAAAAGTCTAATTCTGGCGGAAAATACATAATTATTGGAAAAAATTGTATAATTCTGAGAAAAAAAATTTGAATACTGAGAAAAAAGTCACTGTGAAAAAAGTTGTAATTTTAGGGAAAAAGTCTTAATTCTGAAAAAATGAGTGACAATCCTGAAAAGAAAATAATGTTAATAAAAAGTCATTATTCTAAGAAGTCATTCTGTGTGGGGAAAAAAGTCATTATTCTGAGAAATAATGAATAATAAAGTCATTATTCTGAGAAATAATGAATAATAAAGTCATTATTCTGAGAAGAAAATAATTATTCTAAGAAATAATAATTTCTTAGAATAAAAAAACTCACAAAGAAAATAATTTGAATGGGGGAAAAAAAGTCATTCTAAGAAAAGTTGTTCTGAGAAAAAGGTCCTTATTCTGAGAAGAAAATCATTATCCTCAGAAAAAAAAATTGTGAGGGCAAAAAAACTCAAAAAACAATTTTCATGAAGTCATTATTTTAAGAAAAATCACTGTGAGAAAAAAAGTCATTATTCGAGAAGAAAATCCTTATTCTAAGAAAAATAAAAGTCAGAAATGTGAGGAAAAAAGTCTTAATTCTGAAAAAAGTCACAATTATGAAAAGAAAATAATTTTAATTAAAAAAAAGTTATTCTGAGGAAAGTCATTATTCTAATAAAAAAGTCATAATTCTGCCTTTTTTCTCATAATAATAATAATGATAATGATAATAATGATGATAATGATAATAATAATAATAATAATGATGATGATGATGATGATGATAATAATGATAATGATAATAATAATAATAATAATAATAATAATAATAATAATAATAATAATAATAATAATGATAATAAGGATGATCATAATAATAATAATAATAATAATAATAATAATAATAATGATGATAATAAGGATGATCATAATGATAATAATAATAATAATAATAATGATGATAATGATAATCATAATGATAATGATAATAATAATGATAATAATAATGATGATGATGATGATAATAATAATAATGATGATGATAATGATAATAATAATAATAATAATAATAATAATAATAATAAAAGCCTATTGGACCTTCATTTCCTCTTTGTTTCCAGTGCTCCTCCTCTTCTTCCGTACATCTTTTAGCTTTGTTGACAGTCGATTATATAATGCATGTTGTATCGTCACGTAGGCCCTTCATCGCCGCAACAGATATTATTCTGAGTCGGACGAGGACAGTGTGAGACGGGTAATCGGACACAGAGATAACAGTGTTTAACCTTCATCCTCATCCTCATCCTCACCCTGATCAGAATCATCCCATAATCATTTAACCTTGTGTCCTTTTCCTTTGTTTGTGTTTTATTCTAACACAGAGGTGTCAGTCATTTTAGTTCAGGGGTCACATTCAGCCCAATATGATCTGAAAAGAACTAGACCAGTAAAATAATAAGAGTAAAATGATATTATGATCATGTTTACATCTGTAATGTTTCCTTCAAAAGGTCAATAACATCAATAACTTGACATGTTTTAAGAAAAATAAGTGCAATTTTAAGAATTTTTTGCCTCAGTTTGTCATTTGCACAACTGACATTTCAATTCCAAATACACTTTAACATTTAGTAACAGACAGAATATTTGTACAATTACTCTTTTCTTCAGATATTTCAACTGGTTCATATTTGTTCAAGTATTTATTCATGTTTTTGTAAAAGGATGGTTTGTTAACCCTTTAACCCCTGATGCGTCAGCAATGACACATTCTGAAAGGATGGTTTAGTTTAAAAGTTCAGAAAAAAATGACTGTTTTTTTTTTTTTTACTGTGATTTTACTGAGTTATGTTCATGGACCTGATATATAGAAATAAACAGGTGTCAAAAAGCAACTAATTTAGAAAAAAGAAAAAGACAAAACTAAAACTACTGGAACCAAATTACAATTTTATTTATTTGTTTATTTATATTTCATTTCATTAATTTTAACTAATTTAAGTTATTATTTTGTAAATATTTATTAGTTTTTGTTCATTTTGTTCTTTTTTTTTTTAATTTTTCTACATTTAATATTGTAATTTATTATTTTTCTTCACTTTTGTGCCATTTATGTCTTATTTTGTTAATGTTACTTATTATTTTGTTGGTCATTTATCATTTATTGTCCATTTTGCTATTTATTTTACAAATTTTTGACTGGAACTGTTAAAGTCTCAGGAGTTAAAGGGTTAATAGAAAGATTTTCATGTAATTTGACTTTTTTTTTATATTAAAATCTGCAGTTTTCATTATTTATAGTTAATTATGATTATATTTTACTGATCTGACACTCATTTTGTGTTTGTAGAACCTGAATACAAATAATTTTTACACCGTTAATGTCTTCATTGTTCATCCTACGGGCCAGATTGTGGACCCTTTGGTGGGCCGGATGTGGCCCCCGGGCCTTATGTTTGACACCTGTGTACTAATGTATTCCTCACCTTTTTTCTTCCAAACCTCCTGCTTTGTTTTCCATCACTAGAGGAAGATGGTCATTCCTCCCAGAGTCTCTGCCCACTTGTATCCAAACAATACACCTGATAACGAAGCGGTGAATATTTGCATGGCAGCGCTCGGCCTGTTCACAAACAGCTGCACTTTAGTTTGTGCATCACATGGAAATACTTTCAGCATGATTTCTACCTTTTAGAGACAAACTGGACACTTAAGGGTTGACCAGTACATCGGCCGGTCAATATATCAGGACGATTTTTGTGTTTTTTAAGTATATCGGCCGATTCGCATGTAGTTAAGTTTTACATTTTCAGAGCCTCTAACGTGGCCCCTGCGTCAAAGTCATTTTCTTCAGGGGCCACATTCAACCTGATTTGATCTCCAAAGGGCCGGAGCAGTAAAATGAAAACATAATAACCTATAAATAATGACAACTCCACATTTTTGTCAATGTTTTACTGCCAAAAAAACCCCAAAACAAAATATGAAATTATGAAAATAGTTTTATAAATTATCCAAACACAAAACACGTTACATTTCATAATAAGGGCAATTTTAAAATAAGGGGAATTTTAACTAATTCTTGCCTCAATTTCCATGTGTTTTATTATGGATAAGTTCTACAAAGACACTAAACTCTTATTAACAGAAGCAGAAAATGGTTCAAATTGTGTCTAATTTTCTTTAGTCATTTCAAGTTGTTCACATTTGTTCAGATTATTCATATTTTATTGTTATAGGATAGCTTGTAAATGTAAGTATTTTTATAATTTTATATCATTTTGGTAGTTAAATAATGACAAAAATTTGAAGTTGTCATAATTTCTAGGCAAAAAAAAAATGGAGTCATTTAATATGTTATTGTGCTCTTCATCCCACGGGCCACACTGGAACCATTGGCAGGCCGCCTTTGGCCCCCGGGCCGCATATTTGAGACCCCTGCTCTTATGAGTTTGAAACCACCCAATTTTAATTTGGACACATAAATACCATGCCATGTCCATGTCATACATGTGCCTGGAATTTTATAAGTTAAATTATTAAGTGGGTCGGGAAAAAAACGTAATGCCGAGTGTTGTCACTGCTGAAGTTGGAATGCTAAACACTTTAGTTAAAAACTGAAACGCCACTCCTTAATAAATATATTCATGCCATACACCGTTAGAAAGCTGAGAATGTCCCGAATAATTTAAGACCAGTCCCCAATCGAAGGAGTGCTCATAGACAAAACCATAGCAGCTGTTAGCTCAGTTAGCTTATCAGCTGGTAATGGCTAACATGTTTTCCACCAAAACCGTCGTATACTTCTTAACTTTTTTTGTTCAGCTCACCAAGTATCCGTGGTTACGACACACGCACTCTATTTTTTTGTAAAGCACATACTTTACTCACAGTGTTGACATACATATCCAAACACTAAACACTGCTTCCACAATACTGAATTTCAAAATTAAAATGGCTCTCCTAAAATAATGAAAGTGTAAACAGCAATACAAAACAAAAAAAACTATATAAAAATATATATTAAATAAAAAAGTCGTGCATTGTATGACCTTTGACCCACTCTGATAATCAAGTAATGTCCAAAATAAAAATACATCTTTGTATTTTTTGCAAAAATAAAAAAGTGTTTGGTGCTTTTAAATTACCTGTATAACATAAAATAAATATTTAAAACAAAGTTACAAATAAGTAACATATTGTACACAGTCCACACTGCACAATACTGAATATCAAAGTGAAAATAACTAATAACTAAATAAGTGAAAATAAAGTGTAATGTGCACAATGTTACTTGTTTGCAATTGTTTTAAATATAATAAAGATTTACAGGTTGTTTAAATGTTCTACCTCAACTTTTTTTTTATTTGTTACTGTTAAATGTTTATTTTTAACTTGAGACCTGGAATAATTACATTTTTTTTTACCCATATCGGCCCCAAATGTCAGCCTAAGGAACTCTGCGGTCCATATCTGCATCAGCTGTTCAAACACCTGTAATAGTCAATCCTTACTGGACACTGTACAGTGAAGCACTGGATCTGACCAGTGTAACAGTTTTTAACAATTGTCCTGAAGCTGATAATAGTCTGTCGGTCATATACTCTTCTTGCACCGTTCAGCTGAACTTTTGATCCTAACAGCGCTGGTCTAGGTGGAGAAATGACCGTTAAAGTGTCTGTGTTACCATGGAAACACAGCAGCTGCAGACAAACAGGGCGACACCATCGACCTGTTTACTGTAATGTTTGAATACGTACTGTAATAAAGTTTAAATGAACACACTGGGAAAAACTCAGGAAACATCAGTAACTGTGATGAATGAAGGTCAAAGGGTAAAGAAAAGCATCATGGGTAGCTCCCTCATAGTTAATGGGATGCTACATACAGTACGTATGTGACATATTTATATAAATTACGTACTTACATATAGTAATGTACATACAGTACTGTATTTATGTAGCGGAGGTTTCAATTCCCTTTCATAAATAGAATCTTTTTTGAAAAATTGAAGCAAAGGTTTTTCGTTACGTGGATCATTCGTTAACTGGGTCTTTGGTAAGTAGAGGTACCACTGTACAGTCAGTGGAGGTGACAAAACACTTTCAAACGCAGCATGTGTTGGTAACTCAGGGTGACCCATCAGCGGAATGACACCTTTAAAGTGGAATTAACTGTTTCCATGTCAGAGTAACGATCAAGTTAAATTCTGAATAATTATTTTCAACTGGAATTAGGTGTTTATATGGTCATTTTAAAGTGGAATTAACTTTTATTCAGAATTAAACTGGAATCATTTTAAAGTGGAATTAACTTTTATTCAGAATTAAACTGGAATAAAAACTCCCATGCAAACAGGGATAATGAAAAGAAATAAAAAAAAAAAAAAGCTTGTGAACTTTGGACTTGAAACACCATCTACCTCTGATCCATTTTCCTTCTAAACTCTTCTTGCTGCTTCTGAATCCTGCTAAACTAACTGTGTGTCACGTCCTATTGCTTTAACAACCACTAGAGCTGGACGCATCCAGCTCTACGGGAATGTGATCCATTCAAATTAAAGTGCATGTTTGTGGATGGTCAAGCCACGACGGAAGCAAAAATAAATTAATTAATAAAAAAATATTGAATTATGAAAAAAAAAATCAAAATATTGAAATTAAATCTTGAATTAAGCAAAGAAATATTGAATTAAACAAAAAATAATTGAATTAAGTAAAAAAGAATCTTGAATTAAGCCAAAAAAATTTAAAACAGGCCAATTAAGCAAGAAATATTGAATTACAAAAATAAATGTTTAATTAAGCAAAAGTAATGATTTTGATTTAAGAAAAAAATTAAGTCAAATTTTAATTAATCCAAAAAAATGAAATAAGCAAACATTTTAAGAAAAAAAATCTTGAAGAAACATCATCTGAACTTATGAAAAAAAAACTTTGATGTTTTTAATTAATTAAAAAAATATTTAATTAAGCAAACAAAATGGATTCAAGCACAAAATGCTTGAATTGAGCAAAAACCAAAAGAAATCGGAATCAAGCAACAGCAAATTTAAGTCAAAAACTTTTTAATTCAGCCAAAAAAAGTTTTGAATTAAAACCAAACAAATCTTGAATTAAGCAAAAAATCTTTAATTATGAAAAAAAATAAAAAATTACGGAGAATAAATGTTTAATTAAGCAAAAGTAATGATTGTGAATTAAGAAAAAAATAAGTACAATTTTAATTAAGGAAAAAAAAATGAAATAAGTGAACATTTTAAGAAAAAAAAATCTTGAAGAAAAATCATCTGAACTCAAGAAAAAAAACTTAATATCAAGCACAAAAATTCTTGAATTGAGCAAAAATAAATTTATTTCGGCAAAAAACAAAAAATCTGGAATTAAGCAACAACAAAATTAAGTCAAAAACTTTTTCATTCAGTCACAAAAAGTTTAGAATTAATACCAAAAAAATCTTGAATTAAGCCAAAAATGTTTTATCTTAAATTAAAACAAAAACAAAACAAACTAAGCAAAAACAAAACAAAAAAATGGAAGAAAAAATAAATCTTGAATCAAGCGTGGAATTTCAACATCAGAATCCCATACATGCACTTTTCTGTATCTGGTGTGTGTGTTAGTGTGTGTGTGTGTCTATATATATATATATATATATATATATATATATATATATATATATATATATATATATATATATATATATATATATATATATATATATATATATATATATATATATCTGGACGTCCCAACATGAATGTGTGTATTGATGCTGTTTCTTTGCAGCTGACAGAAGAAAAGTGGAGTTTCTTCCACTCGTCTCGTGCTCATGTCCATCGACCATCGTGCGTGGCCACTGAGGTGGAGCGACTGAGCGCGCTCATGCAGAAGAAGATTGGCCAGTCTATCCTGGGAAAGGTAACACACACACACACACACACACTGACAATGTTGCTTCTGTCATGAGTGAAAATTTACAAATACTAATGTTTAGATTTTTTTCTCTCTCACCTTAATTATTTTGTATTTAAACCAGGGTGTATTTGTCTACATTTAGTAGGTATGGACTGAAACTAATGTCTGTGACTTTTACAGTTCACTAAGTTCACTACTTTATTTGGAAAAAAGTCAGTTTTACAGCATTTTTTTCTACGTTTAGGTGTTTTACATACGGGACATTTGGGGAATTATCCATTTTTCCCAAGTCACTACAGTTAGAACATTTAAAAAAAAAAAAAAAAAGAATAACTTTTGAATACTTCACATGCACAAACTTTAACAAGAATTGATTACATTTTTTAAATTACAATAATAGGTTTTGCATTTAAAATTCCCATTCCCAATAGTAAAGTAAAGTTCAAACTAGTATTGTGTTCCAAAAATCCCATTGTCATAGATCCACCTGTCACCACTGATTTTGTGTGTATATATATATATATATATATATGTATATATATATATATATATATGTATATGTATATATATATATATATATATATATATATGTATATGTATATATATGTATATATATATATATATATATATATATATATATATATATATATATATATATATATATGAATGGATGGACAGATAGAGAGACAAACTGGGACCTCAGGCTGGGAAGAGGTTATATAATTGGTTGTAATCTGGGTGTGAAGGGGATTTTCAGGAACACAGTATAGTAAAAATGCTCCAGGAAAAGTACAGTTAAGTAAAGTTTGGAAGGACAGGGTTATTACTGCCCCTGTCTTCACTCAGGTCCACCTAGCGATGGTTCGCTACCATGAAGCCGGCCGTTTTTGTGAGAAGGATGAGCAGTGGGACCAGGACTCAGCCATGTTCCACCTGGAGAGAGCGGCCCTGTGTGGGGAACTGGAGGCCATTGTGGTCCTGGGGCAGTGCTACCTGCAGCTGCCGCATCACATCCTGCCAGACATGGAGCTGGAGGTACCGCCCCCACACATGAGCGCCCCCCTGCTGCCTTTCAAATCCAGGGTTTGTCCTGACGTGGTCGTGTCATTGGCAGGACAATTCGGGAAACCGGATGAAAGGGTTCAAGTATTTGCTGCAGGCAGCTGAGGCCGGGGACCGCTCGTCCATGATCATCGTGGCCCGAGCCTTCGATACCGGAGATAATCTGTCACCTGACAGGTCAGTACAGGTCAACGACCCTGGGAAAGTACAAGTCTGACCAAGTGTGTTTGTTTCATTTAGTTCAAATATTCCATCACATTTAAAATAAATGGTTCCAGACACAAATAACCATGAATAGTTTAGCTTGTAATGGACATCTATCTGTCAACGCGTGAGCCTATGAGTTTGACCTTTCAACGTCACTCAGGGTCAAAGTTCATAATGCCATTTTGGAGCCGACGTGTAGTTTCCTGTATGTCAATGTGACAGCGTTCTTCAACTCAACCACAAAAATGATATGGCGTCGTCAAAAATAATTTCATGGGATTTATTGTGCTTTTATTTCAAAGTGAAAACATTTTTTTTTTGCTCAGTAGAAAACAATAAATAACAAAAATATTTACAACAGTGAAAACCAAATAATCTTTTTTCCATTAAAGACATTTCCTCTCTGTTACCTTCCTTGTAACACTCTCCTAAAAGACTCCCTGCTGACGGAGAGATGCTCTCTTTAGAAATCCTGAGGCTCCTCCCCCTCAGGTAATTAATAAATCAATTAGTCAATATCTTTCATTCAACATAATATTTAACCCAACCATGGTTACCATAAACAACCTCACAATATCATTTACATAAGACAATTCATCTTACATTTCAACACTGTGCAGAAAAATACAATTTAATTTGGTGCAAAAACAGGCACCTTGTGGTGACATCATCCTGACGTCTGAGGATGGCGTACGCAGGACGCCGCAATAAAATGTGGAAGTGTGTGGTTTATCTGAGAAGTACAGTAGCTTTAAGTTTGTAAAGTGACAAAACTATGGTAAAGACGATGATTTAACAGTTGTCTAGTGTGAACCCGAGATACTGTGATGAATATGACAGTAAGAAAAGAAATGGCAGGGACGTGTGTGTGTGTGTGTGTGTGTGTGTGTGTGTGTGTTTGTGTGTGTGTGTGTGTGTGTGTGTGTGTGTGTGTCTGTGTGTGTGTGTGTGTGTGTCTGTGTGTCTGTGTGTCTGTGTGTGTGTGTGTGTGTGTGTGTGTGTGTGTGTGTGTCTGTGTGTGTCTGTGTGCGCGCTGGGAGTTTCCTCACAGTCAACAATACTAACTGAGTACTTGTCACCAAAAAGTTAAAGTATCTTTATTTTTCTCCCTATTGACAAATTAGTTTTGGACACAGAACTGAATGACCAGCATTTTGGTGCTGATTTTAACTCTGTAAGTTGAAGAGTTAAAAAGTTACGTCTAAAATACTATTTTGACTTGTATTGTGACCTTTGACCTAGTCTTCAAATTTGTCCTTGAAGGTTCTGATGTCAATGCACATCAACAGTGACAGGAATGAAAAATAAATTCCGGATTTGATCCATGTCTGATCATTGTGAAAACACATTTTTGGTGACCTTGACCTTTGACCTACATTCACCAAAAATAAATGGGGTCTTTTCTGGACCATCTCACACATTTTCTGACAAATTTATGAAAATTGTTTTTGTGTAAAGTTGCTAAAAAATCAAAAGAAAACTTTACAACTTTACTATCTGCTCATTTGTTTTTTTGTTTTTTGTATATATGTATATGTTTAGTACTTAAATTATTTATTATTAGTATTATTATTATTATTATTGTTATTGTCATTTTTGTACTATGCACTATATTGCTATAAAATGAATTCAGATTATTGGGGAATGAAGAAGGATTAGGATTAAATAAGTTTATGCTTCATCCTACTCCTTTTTGGACATGTCATTGTGTAGTATTATTATTGTTGTATTGATTATTGTCGTATTGATTATTGTTGCACTCTGCACATGTTCAAAATAAATCATTCAAATCAAATCAAAATCAAAAAAATCAAGAAAAAAAAAGAACCTAAAACAAAACTCCTCCCCTCCTCTTTGGGGGGTGTCTCAGAAAGAACAAAATGGATAGATAAATAAATGGCACCAAGATGGATTTATGAAGCCAGTTTATATTTTTCATGATCGTATGTGGTACCCTCCGTAACATGTGTTTTTTGTGGTGGTGTATTTGAAACCTATAGGAAGCAGAACTGGGAAGAAGCCGTTCACTGGTACGACACGGTGCTCAACATGACGGACTACGACGAGGGAGGGGAGTTCGACGGGACGCAGGATGAACCTCGGTACCTGCTGATGGCCAGAGTGGCCCAGATGTACCAGGAGGGGGGGCACGGCCTCAGCGCAGACCCCCAGAGAGCAGGTGGGACCGCACACCCTTACATCCTTTTGGGTTTTTTCTTTGTTTTCTTTGTTTTGCTTTTTTTTAATCAACTATTTATTGTTGAAAGTGTGTTGTATGTATTTTAACTGTTGCTTTATGTCACAGGTGTCAAACTCCAGTCCATGAGGGCCGGTGTCCTGCATGTTTTAGATATTTCCCTCTACCATGGGATTCAGTTTAACCCTTTAACTCCTGAGAACTAACAAAATAATTGGTAACATGAGGAAAGTAAGACACAAATGGCAGAAAATCAAAGACAAATACTACAATAAAAAAAAACAAAATGTAGAAAAATAAACAAAATGAGCAACAAAAAGTAATAAATATTTATAAAATGACAAATAATGTGGAAAATTTAGAAAAAAAAATACTAAAGAAGGAAACTACTATTGAATTTTGGTCCCAGCAATTTTAATTTTGCCTTTAAAAAATGTTTAAATAAAATAAAAATAAACTTTTTGCCACCTTGTTCATGCACAAAACTAAAAGGAAAATGGTTGAATTTTTCTAAACATTTAAACTAAATCATCCATTCAGAACACGTCAGCACTGGCACTTAAAGAGTTAATAATCAGCTCCTCATCAGACTGATAATGATGCAATGGCCTCCAGGTGGAATGGAAGAGGGAAACATCTAAAACATGCAGGACACCGGCCCTCGTGGACCGTAGTTTGACACCCCTACTCTACATGTTGTTTTAAAGCCTCCGCATGCTCTTGCGGAAAAGTGTTGCAGTTAATTCGTCGCAGATATTTGTAATTTATGCCAGTGCGGGGAGTACATGGTGCGTGCTAATTATAACATGGAAGTGCGTGACGTTTGTGTAGCTTAGCAACAACACGTGTTCTCAGAAAGCACACGAGAAACAAGGTTTTTAGCTCTCTGCGCTAAAAACACATCCTGTGGACACGAGCCTTTACGTGTACAAGGCAAGGGGCATTCTCACAAACTCCCTAGGATTTCCCGCCTGGATCCCCACTCCTCACATCAGACCTTTTCGTTGAACAAACTTATCTTCCACTTCCTCATGCACTCTACTGAATCCATATTCACACAAGTCGTCTTCAACAATTGACGTTCGTGTTCACAAAACAAGACAGAAGGGAAGTGGGGATGTAGAATGGACCAATCAGAGGCCTCTTTTCTGGTCTTCTCTGCAACACTGTCTGTGGTGAGTTACATTTTCTGGGAGGTGTGTGCAACTGTCTGCGACGGAGGCTAAAGAGTCTGTGACGTACCTGCGACACGTTGCAGACGACTTGGCTTTAGAGTATAAGTACACTATATTACCAAAAGTATTGTCTCACCTGCCTTGACTTACATATGAACTTAACATCCCATTCTTAATCCATACAGTCATATCTGTTCACCCTTTGCAGCTACATGAATGAATGAATGAATGTTTTTATTTAAGTGTCATGCACATTGAAGTGCCCAGCCCTCATGGGCTTATATGACACTATACAACACTGAAGATGGCCAACAATGCCAACATTTCCAAAATAACAAATCAACTTGGATACAGAATTGATATCCTCAATTTCCAAGCATTTTCCACATATCTGGCAACAGAAAATGTTTCTTGCTTAAACAACCAATTTAACATTTCACCTTCTGGCAACCAAAATAAATCAGGTTTTACATTATGGACAGCTCTGAACAAAACAGTTCTTAAACTAAAGTACAAAGGACAATAAAACATAAAATTAAATTCATCTTCAATCACTTGTAAATCACATACAGAACATAATCTTTCTTCTTCAGGCACCCCTTTATAACGGCCTACCTCAACTTCTAGAGGCAACACTCCTGCTCTGAGCTGAGCACATAATGATCTCTGTTGTCTTTTTAAGTAACATTTAACATATGATTCTGTTTGGAAGCTTTCTTTAAGTTGAATATAGGTTTGCAATTTCGGTTTGTGAAATAATCCTCGTTGCCAACTTTTCTTATAGTTTTCAAACATAATATTTTTATGATCTTGTAGTTTACACTGCAAATTGTTCAAAAATATGGACTGCGAATTCACGCTTGTCAATATTTCGCAAACCTCATTGGACCAAGGGTAGTTACCCACTTTATCCCACTTAAAAACTTTTTTAGTAAGTCTATCCTCAGGTAGAAGCACAAGACGATTCCACAACCTTAAAATTTCCACCCTCTGCTTTACCACACAGGGTTCCCAGCCCATGTCTCCCTCTATGGCCGCCAGAGGTGTAAATTTATGAACACCAAGAAAATATCTCATTGCCCTAAATTGAACACTGTTAGTTTTCAGAAGCCTCCTCAGATCCCCAAACACCTGCTGCATAAAACAATATAGGCGCTACCATAGAATCAAACAATTGAGTAAACGAAGTGAAACTTAAATCAGGACATAATTTCATCTTGTTAATAACAGCACCAAGTGCTCTTCCAGCAGATTCTGCCAGCGCTCTTCTGCCTGTAGCAAAATTCATATGTTCATGGAAAACAAAACCAAGATACCTATAGGTTACAGTTAGTGATAACAATGTTTGCCCAAAATGAAACTGACATTTACTTTGGGGAACCGAGGACCCTCTGAAATGAATAATTTGCGTTTTCTCACAGTTAATACCGAGTCTCCATTTGACACACCAATCATTCATAATATTCAACATCTTTTGTAATTTAATTTCTTCCTCTGCAATCAAAACAATATCATCTGCATATAGCAAAATACTGAGGTTAAAATCTTCAATGTCAATTCCTAATTTAGCTTTCTTAATTTCTTGGGCCAAGTCATTAACATAAAGGGCAAATAAAGTGGGAGAGGGCACATCTCCTTGTTTTACACCAAATGGAGTAGAAAACCACCCAGTCCTGAGATTGTTTACCTGTACACAAGCTTCTGGTGCCCTATACAGGGCTTTTATAGAGTTAAAAAAGTTTCCATTGACACTATAGCTAATCAATTTATATTCTAAAAGATCTCTGTTTATCCAATCAAAGGCTTTTTTAAAATCGACAAAACACATAAAAGTGCTCTTTTGTTCACTACAATAGCTTCAACTCTTCTGGGAAGGTTTTCCACTTATTTATAAAGCCCCAAATCACAACAGTCGTCCTCACAGGGTTTTACAGAAATATATGAACAGTCCCAAGCATCCCCTGTCCTTAGACCTTTTCATTTCATTTATTTTAATTTATGTAATTTAGTTCAATACTATGCCTGTTTTCAATGTTTATTATCTTAAATTAATTCAAGTATTATTGTTGATATTGTTAATAATGATAAGATATTTTGTTTATATATGCTTTGTATTAACTGGCTCATGCAACATTTTATTTTATTTATGTAGTTTAGTTCAATAATATATATGTTTTAAATGTTCATTATCTTACTTTAATTCAAGTATTATTGCTAATATTGTTAATAATGATAAGATATTTTTGTAATAATTCACTTCTTATTTATATATGCTTTGTATTAATTTGATCGCATAAGCACTGTGTACTCAACCCCCCCCTCCCGCACGTGTTTTTTTTTTTATTATTCAGTTATCATGTGTTATTGTGATATGTCTCTTATGTGCGAAATAATAAACCTAAACCTAAAACCTAAAAAACTTAAAAACCCAGTGGGAAAAAGAAGAAATCTTGAGGAGAACCACACGGAAGGACAGACCCACTCCCATGGACGGACAGACTATAGTGAACGTCCATTTATAAATGAAGGAGTGTATATGTGTATATGATAAAGTCTAATATTGTTTGTTTTCATAATGTAATTTAACTTTTTTTTTCTCTAAACCAGTGAGAAAAGTCTGGAGTTGACATTATTCATATATTATTATTATGTTTTGTTTTTTTTTTTTACTGCTTCAGCCCACTTCAGGTCAAAATTAGCTGAATGTGTCCCCTGAACTAAAATGAGTTTGACATCCCTGACCTTAGTTTTATGAATCATTAAAACAAAATCATTTCCGGAAGCATCTGACTTGTAGACCAGTGTTCTACAACATCAAAGTCCGGTTCAATGTCGTATCGACCTGGAAAAGATCCGAAAACTCCCACTTGTGTCTGCTCCATCCATCAATAACCAGTTTCCTCGTCCTTTTTTGTGCAGGCGATCTGTTCACAGAGGCGGCAGACGTTGCCATGGCAGCCATGAAGGGTCGTCTGGCGAACCAATACTACATGAAAGCAGAAGAAGCTTGGGCGCTGATGGAGGAGTAGAGTCTGTGCAGGTGGAATTTCCACAAAAGCTGTCTGAGTCGGAACGGCACCGACACTAAGGCTTGGTTTGTATCCCACGGTTACGCCCTGAGTGGGTACAGTTTACATATTTCTAAAAGTCTGGATCTTTCGGTTATGGTTGTTTGAGTTCTGCCTTCAAGAATGTTTCATCTCCAGGTTTGTGTGTGTGTGTGTGTGTGTGTGTTGGTCAAGCTGTTGATTTTCTGTCTGTTTACATTAGAAATGTTGCTGAATGAAAGTGTGAAGAAACAAAACCAATAACTGTTTGCACATTTGCTTTGTTACATGTGTATATTGCTCTTATTCAACAAATTTATGTAAAAAAAAAATACAAAAAATGTCAACTATAAATGGCTTTTATTGTAAAGTGTAGTGTCCTTGTTATTGTGTCTCTTCATTATAGAACTTTATTTCATTTATTGCAAAGAAATGAGACGACAAACCCCACCCATCGCAAACATTTTACCTCTTAATGGACATCTCCCCCTCAAAACGTGAGATAACGGATTTGACCTTTAAAGGTGTAATTCCGCTGAAAACTACTTTTCCACGCTCCTTTTGGAATCTGATGGGTCACCCTTAACCCTTGTGCGGTCCTTCGGGTCAAAGAGACCCGGTGGTTCACAAATGTACCTTTTTATACGTACTGTAGGATGCCATTGCTTACTACTGAAAACAGTAATATATCCTTGGGGGGTGGGGTGATAAGTCTATGGAACTGAACTTTGGAATCTGGGTTTTTAAGACCCGATTGTAGGACACAGCCAGTGTGCCTTTTACGAAGGACCGCACAAGGGTTAATTACTAACACATGCTGCCTTTGACAGTGGTTCATCACCTCCACTGGCTGCATACTGCATTCACAGAAAACGGTGAGAGGAACGAGGGACCCCATTGCAGTGAATCTGAAGTAGCATTAGCATTAGCATCTACAAGAGAAGACGGCGCCACAGTAGCTGCTGCACAAACTGGAAAAAATGGCGGATCAAACTGGTTCATGTGCTCTCTGTGGAAATAAAGACTCGTTATGCACATTTTCAGAACAAGCAACGGCACGATGATACTCTGGTAAAGGTAAACACACATAGAGAGCAAGAGGGGAGGGGGGAGTGTTCCTTCGTGCATTCTGAGCCAATCAGAGACGCCTCGTCACGGTGTCATGGACATGTATGAGGAAGTAAACTCTGTTGTTTGACCTCAAGTCATTTTTCTACTGTGAAAAAACAGCTGGAAATGAAACAATCTGGATGTTTTTTTAAATAGAACCAACACACAATGTATTCAATAACAATGGAGAACACAGTAATATTAATGAAATAACCATGGAATGACTCATTTAAAGGCTGCTCAAGGTCAAAGGTCATGAAGCCATTTTGTAGCTAGGTGTAGTTTCATATCTGTCAACAATAGTAGCTGAGTATTTAAAGATCTTTTTGAAATTACGACCATTTAAAATCATGTGATCTTGACCTTTGACCTTTCAAGGTCAAAGGTCATATAATTTTAAAGCTTATGCCAGGTTTCTTGTCAATAATAGTAACAAAGTTTCTATCCACCCTGGGTTTTTTGTTAGTCCATTTAATTTTTTAGGTATTGACCCAGTGACGTCTGACCTGATCACTATCCAAGTTTAACTAGTACTAGATGGTAATTGTACTACCCAAACATACACTCACCATGAGTCAAAGTGTCTAGGAAGCTTTATTTTCTACCAACCAAACTGAATTTAACCTGCATTTTCTGTGGCCCCGCCCCAGATAATACATCCAATGGCATGTCATGACCTAAACATCGCCATCTGCTGGACAACTGCAAGAAGTACAAGAAAAAAATCAAATGTGGTTTTGAAACTTTCATATTGTTTTAAATATACAAACATACTTGACATATCTATCCTTACTTCCCCTGTATATAAATACTCTTTTTTTTATCATACTATTGCAGACAAGATACAAAGTAGTAGGTGTTGAACATTTATTTACATTAGACCATAGCGACTTAAAGCCTCCTCAGCAGAACTAAAATGATGAACATTTAACTTTTCATCCTTTTTTCCCTCTTAATTCATCACAATAAAGTCTATTTTTTTCTAATGGTAAAGAAACTCAACCTTAATACAAAAAAGTAGCACTATTTTTTTCCTTTTGACATTTCATGTAAATTATTTTAACACAAAAATGTCAACTCTAGTTAAGTTTTCATACAAAACTGTAATAATTAACAGTTATTACATTTATTAATCAGTGTTCTTCTGCATTTTTCATCTGTAGTTAAAAACAGACAAAACAAAAACATTCTATCAATTTTGAAGGACCGTCCTACAGTCATAGATAATAAAATCCAGGGTCATTACAAAAAAACAATATACATTGATAACACTGCCTAGATTGAAGATATGGTGCTTATAAGACAATGTACAACATCATTATATATATATTATACATGACATATGGTGTAATAGAAATAATGCAATAAATAAATTACATGTATTGTCCTATTGAGTCGATCATACATATACAAATAACTAAATCCTCCATTTAGCTCCTGAACTGGATTTTTTTATGATCAGAAAAAACATTCATATTCAATAACTAAAAGAAATATTCTAGATGACATTACATGTCCAACAAACCAGAGGGTCGATAGTTCTAAGCTTTGTTTTAGAGACAGACTGAGGTGAGGGATGACCACAGGAAGCAAAGACAGGTACCACAGGAAGTACCGAAAAGGAAAACACACAACAATCAAACATATGTGCTCTAGTCATGTTCTAAAGCAGTGGTTCTCGTGGTCTGGTGTAATATAAAAACTAATGAAAAGTCTAAAATAATATATATATATATATATGTGTGTGTGTGTGTGTGTGTATATATATATATATGTATGTATATGTATATACTTTAAATAAAACTTTTTTTAAGAAGGTATATGTTTTTAAATAACATCGAAAATAAAAAAATATTTAATTTTACATTTTAATTTAAATGTTTTCAAAAATCTTAATTTAATTGAATTTAAATTTTAGAAAATCATCAATATATAAAAATAATAATAATACTAAAATAACTCCCTTTTCTAAAAAAATAAATAAAATAAAACAAAATATTTAATTAAAAAAATAAACTTTTTTTAATTGAAAAAATAAAACACTTTTTAAAAAGGGTTGAAATGTTCAACATTTTCTTGAACAGAGAGCTCCATCTAGAGGGCTAAACTAAAAAGAAACGCACACTATTTTTTCCTTGTTGATAGCTCGTAACAATACACAACACGTGCTCGGGTTAACTTGCGTTCATGGTGGCTCGTGCTCAGTTATTTACAGCATTTTTGGAGAAAAAAAAATTATAATTAATTTTAGAAATCTGCAAAAAAATAGGGTGGCAGCCACCCTGAAATGGGTCTAACGACGTCGCTGCTACACAGTAACTTAGTTTTATAGGCTTTATTTTTTATACTTTTGAAACTTTATTTTTCCTAGTATTGTTTCATTCATGGCGAAAAAAAGCAGTTTTACTTTTTACTTTATTACAATTAAGAAGCTTTTTTAAAACTTTTACTTCAGTAAAGGAGTTGAATCAGTGTTTCTACTTTTATCAGAATATGCACTTCTACTTAAATACAGAATGTGAGTATTTTTACCATCTTTGTTGGAGATAAAGAGGTGTCAAAAAGCAACTGATTTAGAAAAAGAAAAAGACTTAACTAAACTTAACTAAAGACTTAACTTACTGGAACTAAATTGCAATTTCTTTCTTCTTTCTTCTTTTCTACATTTAGTTTTTTTTTCTTCATTTCACGTCCTTCACTTCCATTTGTGTCTTGCTTTATTATTTTTGATCACATTGGTTGTTTTTTTTTAGTTTTGTTGCTTGTTTTGTTGATTTTTCTACTTTTGTTCACTTTAGCTGCTTTAGCTCATTTGGACGAAGTCTCGATGAGCTGTTGGCATCGCGCTACTACCGTCCTTCGTCCACAATTCACTAAAATCGTTTCTCCTTCCTCAATTCTCAACAGATGTCACTTGTGATTTTATAATCTTTTGAATTACTCTCTTTTGTTGATAGTAAGACATCACAGCTGTGAGGTCTGGATGAGCACAGGGCCATTGGCGGTATCTTTTGGGTTCATTTTGTTGCTTCTTTTTTGAGGGTCTCAGTCTCACGTGTTAAAATGTTAATAATAAATACTTTGACACGTTCCGTAGTCACAATATGAATTTTCCTGTTCAGTGTCTAGTCACTGCTTTATATGGTAGCGTGGCCGAGCGGTCTAAGGCGCTGGATTAAGGCTCCAGTCTCTTCGGGGGCGTGGGTTCGAATCCCACCGCTGCCATCAACGTTTTTAATTTCGTTAAATTGTAATCTGTGAATATAAACCTGCACACATTATACATCTGCTGAACATATACGGAGTCATTTCATTACGAATGAATAAAGTTTAGACTCGAACGGCAGAGCAGCCGCTTGGCATTGTGGGCACGAGCTCCTCCCCACGTGTCTGGTAAGCATAGACAACATGATAGCGACGCCGCTTCACTTCCAGCATGTTAGCATGAGTTAGCACACACTCTGCTCCTGCAGCTACACTCTTAACACTTGTGGACTGTTCGTACACGGATGAGATAGCTACAACTGTTCAGTGAAGTGTGCAGGTGAGTGCCAAATGTAGTGTCAGGTGTATTAGTTTATGAAGACATTTAAAATCAGGCCGCTGTCTTATTTTGACTAGCCATGATAGCATGCCAAGCTAGCTTGCTAATGCTATACAGTACAGCTCGGCTTTTAACTGACATGCTAGCTAGGGTCATTATCTGTGCGTGTATTTTAAATTATGGAAAATGCTAGATTATTTGAGGTTTATCGTGGCTTCTGGTTTTAGATACAATGAGTCAGAAAGTGAGTGAAATCAGCAGTGCATTTCTGGCCTCATCCAGTCTGGCCGTTAGGTTTGTTGCTACTTTGCTAACGTGACTTCTAGAGATTCTAATGAATGTTTAAGAGTTATGTTAAAATGACGACTGTCTGAATTGGTCACGTGGCTTTATACCTACACACTGTAAGTAACAGCGTTTCACACAATCAAAACAGCTGTTTAGGGTGTGTTGCGGGATGTTTCATCATGTTGAGTATTTACCTGGCTAAGGCAGTGATAGCACCACCTGACATACTGATTTGTCGTCTCGGCTTCTTAAGTCCCCCAAAGGCCTTCAGAAAGGGGTTAAAGTACCTTTCACTGGAGGCAGACGTATCCCCTATATAGATTTATTAGTTTGTCCAAGACGTAATAGCCTGTGATGCTATTTACTGCATCACATTTTACTTGGGAATGCTGCTTGTCTTCTGATACCTTGTTGTTCCAGCTGAGTGTATTTATTATATCATTGTCACAACTGTTATAAACTACGAAAAGTACAGATTTTTTAATCATTTATTGTTATTATTATTATTATTATTATTATTAGTTGGGATAATTCACAGGAAGGCAATGGCTGTTGCTGTTAGATATTGTGTATGTGTGTGTGTATATATATATATATATATATATATATATATATATATATATATATATATATATATATATATATATATATATATATGTGTGTGTGTGTTCTAATAAATTACTTAGACTTTGGTGGTACTTTGCTTCTCAGTCTATCTACTATGTTTAGTCCATTCTAATCCATTGTCTTATACGTGATATAAATAGGACTTTGGTATTTTTTATCCCTTTTGTAGTTTAGTAGGACTCTTGTCACTTGGTTGTAGTTAAATCAGTAAATAATAATAATCTACATTGCTTCTGTTGTTCCCAGGTTAGGTCCCTGAGATCTGCTGCCACTTCTCTCCTGTTTTCACAGTTTTTTTTCCTCATTCTGCTGACATCAAAATGGCCACTGGGGATGACGACGACCCTATTATAGAAGAGGTAAAGTCACAGCGTAAAGTGACATTATACAAAGAGATTATGCGACAACAGTGGCAGGACACAAACCTTAATTTTTACACATTCATCTTGGCTTTTGTATCTGATTCTGTGTCTGTACATAACAGGGCACATCAGAATATTCCAGTGTTTGCTCTGAGAGTAATATAATATAATCTTTGTTTCTGTTTATTTTAGATTGACGTATATTTAGCCAAAAGCCTTACAGACAACCTGTATCTTTTCCAGGTAAGGATTGCATGTCTTACTTGGAGATCTTTGTTATATGTTGCACTGATATAATGCTAGGGTTAAAACTGTAAGGCCTCAGTTGAATGGGTATAGACTAGGCCTGCATGGAAAGTCATTATAAGATTGCAGTCTTAATTCACAGATGTACGTGATCTAATTTCTAAACATGGACGTTTCTTAAACATTTTATTCCATGGGCTTTATTACAATCAAATGCAGTGTTTCCACTTGGACTGGACTGGATGTTCCTGTGCAGCGTTTTCATTCCAGGATAGAACTGATTGAACGTCACAGCAGGATGCATACTTCTGCGTCCTCTGCTCGGGGAATGGTTGAGAAACTCACTCGTTTTCATATTTTCTCGTCTGAATTTTTGCGTCGGCCACCAAAGACGGGATCTCTTGGAGCGACCGTGATGTAGTATTATGGACTGTCACCGTAGTGTTAAACTCATTTCGGTCTTTTTATTAGCTCATCCGGACACAGTCTGATGAACTATTGCTGTTGGGCTTCATCTGTCCATCGTCGTCGTCCACAATTCACTAAAATCACTTCTCCTCCCTCATTTCTTGACAGATTTCAATTCTAATTGATTCATTAGATAGAGTCAAGCACTGCGCATAAAACTTATCACTTTGTTTGTCAAAAATTGCATTTGTAAACAATTTGTTTACAACTTTGTTTATTTTTCCAGTATTTCACTAAAATGGCTACTCTTCCCTCAGTTCTCAACAGATTGCATTTGCACTGAGTTCATTTTCAATCAAGATCAAATAAAGTAATTGCTCCAATATTAGTTCCCACCTACAACCTCCTGCATATCATTTAACAGCTGTAACCACAGTAATATGTTATTATCCAGTTACCTACTTTAGCTTCTGTGGTAGCTCTTCTGCTACCACAGAAGCTCTTTGGGAGCTTCCTATACCATTCACACCATTTCTGGCATTTTTTAATAAGAACACACAGTCACACAGTGATATTGATTTTATGATCTATTGATAGCAGACATCACAGCTGTGCGGCCTGGAGGCCATTGGCCCTATTTTTGTCATCGAGATCCAAGTATTTTCTGGTTTCTGTGCTTCTCCTTTTCTTTATTTTTGACAGTGATGATTACTGGACTTTTAACCAAGAATTAGACCTGGGCAATATATAATTATTTTTTAATGAATTCTAGTTTTTTTGTTGTGGCCAATTTAAAAAAACAAAGTTTTTGGCCTTTTTTTTTTTTTTGCTCCTCTTCCTATTGTGCTCAGGAACTTCCTCATAAGTGACCAAACTACTGTAGAGTGATATGAAAGTCATGACTCAGAGGTAAAATAACCCATTTTCCTTGACAGGTGTGCTATAAACCTTTTATGAAAAAAAATGTGATACAGGATCCTGATCGTAATTCTAAGCCAAAAAATTGTTTCACATTTTTGCCAGAATCGTGCAGCCCTAGTACAGACACTGAATATCCATTATTAATATACTGTATATAGTAGGTACATTTACATGCACTTTGAGAAATTGTAATTATTACCATACTCCAATTAAAGTTGTAGTTTTCAAAGCCATGTAAACACCTTAATCAGAATGGAATCTAATCGAACTGGAGTTTTAGAAGCCAGAATAACAAAGTCAGATAATGCAATTATAATTGAATTTCTCTGTGCATGTAAATGCCACCCAATCTTGAGACTGGCCTGGACACGCCCCCTTCAGGAAGTGATCAGAGACACAGCATGACAACATGTTTGTTTACATGTAATATATCACAGTTTAACAGTATGTATGAAATCTACTGAGCTGCTGCATCATCACCCATACCTTCTCTGGGTGTTGTCCTACGTCTGCTTCAAATCTGCTGCTTTTGTTTAGTTATTGTTGTTCTTCTATGGTGCCAACTGGAAGCATGTTAATGCAAAAGGATGTGTAGCACCACCTAGTGTCTGGGAGTGGAACAAAAATGAGGATTTCCTTGCTGGTATGTAAACACAGAGTTCAGGGAAACTCCAGTTAAGTCCGTAATCGGTGTAAGGCAATAATTGGAATATCCAAGTGCATGTAAACATACTCAGTGTTTGTCTTTGTCACCTTCTCTAGTGTATAGTAGATATAATCTAATGAATGTAAACATTTGTCATTCTTTCCGACACAGTATCCTGTACGACCATCTACCATGACCTATGATGATGTGACTCACTTAACTGCCAAAATCAAACCCAAGCAGCAGAGGGTAAAAAAAACAACTCCAATGCCACATATTCACACTGTTGTTTGGTGACGTATGCCATTTAAAAGTATTGCTTTTCATATAGGTGGAGTTGGAAATGGCCATTGATGCCATGAGTCCAAACTACTGTAGAAGCAAAGGAGAGCAGATTGCTCTGAATGTGGATGGCACCAGCTACGACGAAACAAACACCTATTCAGTGTATGTGTTCTATTAAAGCTCAGCCACAGTCAGACTTTGAATGTGATGGTTGTGATGATTACTTTCTGTCTTTAAATTTACTGCATCTCGCACAGTTCTTTCTATGTGACCATACACGTATTTAAATGTTTTAGAAAGTTTAAATCTGATCTATTTGTCCTAATTGTGATGTATTTTCATGGAAAGCCCAAACAAGGCACACTGTTGTATGTTAATGAGCTCTTCTGTCTTATGACTCTAGGAAAATGATGGACAAACAGACTTTCTCCTCCATCCAAGCCACTACCAACACTTCCAGATATGCTGCTGCTGTGTTTCGCAAAGGTCTGAGTTCAACTGTAACACAAGATTCTGTCGTCCACTGTCACTTCATGTTTTAGCCAACTTTATGCACACTTAGGCTACATTCAGACTGTATGTAAATGTTCCCAAATCTGTCATTTTGCTGCCATTTGACCTGTATCTGACCTGTCAAAGATGGTCTGAACGGCACAAATCTGTTTTTTTTTTTTAATCCGACCCAGGCCACATTCATATGTGGTACTAAATTCAATACATATCTGACATTTTGAACGGCCATGTCGCAATTGTGCAACTTTTTCAATTACTCCCATGATTGACACAACAAAGGTTGAGGTACGATATTATGAGTTTGTGACTAGTTTAAAGTATTTACAATTCACACATTAATGTGTAAACATGTCATTATCCCCAGGTTGACCTTTAGCACCACAGTGTTTTCAGTCATCAGGCTGTAGATGCTAAACCTTGAACCAGCCACAGTAAAACTGTTCATATCTGTTGATGGACTTTTTCCACTGTGTAGTATCTTATGCCTAAAACCAGACAGTGAACTAAGTCTGTGCAGGTCCAGGGGGCTGGGGCCAGTGGGTACAGGTGATTTCTGATGGTTCATTGCATAGACATATCCTTCATATCTCTGATCTTCTCCACTTACCTTCAGTCCGTCATGTTGAGCTTCTCTCTATATGAACCTCTTGCTTTCACCTCTGTCTTATACATTTTAAATTTTGATTTATTCAACTCTTTCCTGAACGTCGATACTACGCTGTTGCCTATAGCAACCACTAGCGACTTGGCCTTTCACATATGTCATGTGCTATGCTGTATTTTATCATTAAGTCGGAGCCTCGTGCAGATACGGGTCACTTCAGGGACGCATTCCGTTCACACTCAAGACTGATAAAAATTGCATCTAATGTGTAATATAAACGAGCACACAAAAAATGGGGTTTCACCAAAGAATCCAAATTGTGCATTATGACCTGCTGTGTGAAGATAGTGTTATGTACAACACATAGTCTTGCCTAAAGAGCTCCACAACATCAGTCAAATGTAATAGTTAGTACAACACATTAAATGGCATTTAACAATAGCCCTGTACAGATCTGCTTTAACATACGTATGTCAAGACTGATGTAATTCTTCAAAATGTATTTGGAGGTGTGGGCCTTGAAAATGACTTGGAATCGGTAAGTTTGCTGAAGATACATTTATTGCTTACAAAAATGACACGATCTCAACATGACAGGATGTCAGATGAACATTCTCCTTCCATGTTGTAACAGGCAAATTTTTAAACTAAAATTAAAGTCATGAAGAACAATAAAGATGATGATAAAGAGTATACTTTTCCAGGCTAAATATAAACCTATGTATATTAGCTGATACACATGATACAGATATCAAATCATTGACATGTTAATGACCTGGAGGGATTTTAGGGGGGTTGGAAATGGGGTATACTAGAATAGAAAAAAAGCCCCCCCCCCAGTTTGTCTGACTGTCAGTAACTTTACCCAAAAACTATTGGACCAATTTTGAGTAAAGGTGCAAGATGATTCAGAATAGATACGATTCAAAGGTCAAAGTCACAGTCACCAAAAATGGAGTTTAATGATAAGAGATGGGGCAAATTGGGCAAAACGTTTGACATATATGTCCATATAAAGCCGTACGGGATCAAAGGTGAACAGTATTTACACGATAGCGACCATGGGACCAAAGGCCACCACTACCAAATAAAGGCAGTCTTGAGTTTCCCGTCTTGGATATGGTCGTGTTTTAAGCTCGCATTAGGAGCCGAGAAATACCTGGACAGTATTCACTAGTTTGGAAAAGATTTAAATTAGAATTAGAGTGAGAGAATAAAAAATTCTGTTAATACTATGGGTTACAAAGGCTATATATGGTGTCAATAGTTATATAATGTATAATTATGAGGTTGCGAAGGATGTAGAGTGGAGGACTGGAGATTTTCAGAAAGGATTCACAAACTCCAGAAGAAAACTTTGACAATTTACAATATTGCAGAAAACTGAAGAAACGTATTTGGACCACTGATGGTATGGTATCTAAAACAGAGAAAACTGAATGAGAAAAATCTATCTTTAACTGAACATAAAACAAGGTTCTCCATCTGCTGTCATTGGTCGATCTGCTGGAGTTTTACTAGTGAATCAGTGCTGAGGTAGATGATGCTGTTTGCACGTTCGCTATGGATCCTCTGAGCGTCGAAATATGGTCATATGTGATGACACTGAAAAGATGGCAAACTGTATTTGACAGCCAATTATTGACATGTATGGATAGGATTGGTGGATGAACAGGTATGAAAGAGTTTAGGTCGGTAGATGTTTGGGTCTTTATGGATTATGGTTGTGGTGGTGCACCATAGTCTGTGGTTTTTAGTCCCATTGTTATAAAAACAGCTTTGTTCCTGTCGCTTTCACTAAACTCAATACAAAGGAGTGACCTTGCACTTTATTTATTTATCCTATCCTTGTTTGTTCTATTTATTACCCCACCCCCTGACGGGAAAGGGGTTATTGTGTTTGAGTCCGTTTGTTGGTTGGTTTGTAAGCAGGTTTATTCAAAAACTACTTTACCAATTTCCATGAAAAAAAAAAGTGCAAGGTGGTCCAGAATAGATTCCATTGAATCTTGGTGAATGTAGGTCAAGGTCACAGTCACCAAAAATGTGTTTTTGAAATAAGAGGTAGGGCAGATCAGGTCAAATGTGTGCTAGAGGGTGGGGTTTGTTGTGCCGGGCACCCCTTGTTCATTATTAAAATTTCTACTTTTTAATTGTATTTTTATCCAGAGAGGGTTTCTTGAGGGTTTTTTTTTTTTTTTTTTTCATCGTGGTTTCTTACCCCACCCCGCGAAGGGGAGAGGGTTATTGTTTTTGAGCCAGTTTGTCGATTTGGTGTTCTGTCAGTCTGTCTGTTTGTTCGTTAGTAAGCAGCTTTACGCAAAAACTAATGGATGAAATTTTCAGCAGAAGAGCTAGATGGTGCAGAATAGGTCCCATTAAATTTGGGGGAATATAGGTCAGAGGTCACAGTAAAAAAAAAAAAAAATGTTTTCACAATGATAAGGGATGGGGCAAATCATGTAAAATGTGTGAGAGGGGGTTGGGGTTTGTTTTGTTGCATCTTGATCTTATTTATTTGATCTTTTTAATTATCCATGCTGCTATATTGATGAACACTGAATCCCTTTTTTTTGTCTTGACACTTGATCAAGTACCTGCCTAACAGATTTCTGTATTTTGTATGGTTTTCTTGCCAAATGAAATTATTCTTTCTGCAAAATAAATATTCCCACGGGTATAAATATAGTAACCTTGAAACTTGCATCATTAATGGCAAATGCTGTCTAAGTCCATTCACACAGATGCATTATGGGTGATTCACATGTGTAGATCTGCGTCAGCACAGCCAAACTGATTTGATACGATTGTATTTCTGCAGGTGAGCTTCACGTTACACCTCTGACAGGAATCCTGCAGATGAGGCCAAGCTTTTCCTATCTGGACAAGGCTGACAACAAAACCAGAGAAAGAGAGGCAGCCAATGAGGGTACTTGTTTCTGTTTTGTTTTTCCCATTTTTGTCACAAGAAAGATGCACTCAGATCTGTAGACCAAGCCTCAGCTCTAGTTGCTGCTGTCACTGTTGCAACTGTAGCACTGATCTAATGCTTCTGTAATTAAACTAATGAAATGTTCTCTCATGTATGTTAGTGATAAAGAAAACTTAAGTCTTAAATACTGGTTGGCTCAAGTTTCCAAGATAGTCCAGGGGTCAAAATGTGAAATTCTTTGAGAATGAACAGTAGAATAGGTTTTAGTCCAAATAATATTGGTCTCACATCTACCGGATCTACTTCCAAACACTGTCTGCACAATATTATCCATTCACTTTACAGGTTCTTTCTAGTGGAATATTTACAAACCCATTGTATACATGTACATAAACCACCATATATGTGGAATAACACACCGTTATATGTATATATTTAAAAAGTAGGTCTGTCAGAATTAACGCGTTAACTCAAATTAATTTATCATGATTAATCTGACTAAATAATTTAACGCAATTAAATGGAACTGTTTACAGTGGGTTTGTTGAAGGTGTTGAATAAACGTATTAATTGCATATGTATTCATATCTTTGCATATGTTTTGCATAATTTCTCCTTTTTTTCCCCTGTATTTTGGAAAAGTTTTTGAATAGGTTTTGCATTTTTCTGTTTACATTTTGTGGATTTTAGCTTGGTTCGTATATTTTTTTTCCCCCTGCATTCTTTGTGTTTCTTAGTAAATTTTTGTGTATTTTTTTGAGAAATTTGTCATTGACCAACATAAAGTTCTTTTGATCATCATTAATCGAAAATAATCCAAAGCAACCTGTTATTAGGGCGGCCCAGTGGTGCAGTAGTTAGCACTCGTGCCTTATAGCAAGAAGGACCCTGGTTCGAATCCCACACCAGACCTTTCTGTGTGGAGTTTGCATGTTCTCCTCGTGTCTGCATGGGTTTTCTCCAGGTACTCCAGTTTCCTCCCACCATCCAAACACATGCACTGATAGGTTAATTGGTTAATTACCCACAGGTGTGAATGTGAGAGTGATTGTTTGTCTATATATTTTCAGCCCTGAGATGAACTGGAGACTCTCACATACTCATACATATTTTGCCCATTGCAGCTGGATTAGGCCCCCAGTGACCACCGTGACCCTAGTGAGGATAAAGCAGGTTCAGATGATGAGACAAACCCTGTGATTAATCTGATTAAGGATTTTAGTCATTTGAGCGCCTTATAAAAAAAACATGAGCTAACCAGCTCTTTTGTCACTTGTTTTCTAGCTCATCTTAATAAAGTATGTAAGATTTAGCACAGTTAATGTCTGAAGTAGAGACTTTCTAAAAAGTGGTAGAACAGTGTATTCTGACTATGGTCTTGCTTCTTGAGCAGGTGGTGACTCGTCTCAGGATGAGGCAGAGGAGGAGGCCAAGGCCATCACTGTGTGTACAAACCCTTTTATTCACTCTTATTTTTGCCCACATGTTAAACCTTTGACATTGCTAATGGGAGGTATTTGGTCTCCAGGTGAGATATGCCCGTCCTGAGTCGGAGCAGGCCCGACAGAGGAGGATCCAGTCATACGAGTTCCTTCAGAAGAAGCAGGCAGAGGAGCCCTGGATTCACCTGCGCTACCATGGCGTCAGGGTAGGGGGCCTTCTCATCGTTAACTTAGAACTTGGACCTCTGTTAATGAAGTTTTAATTATTGTCCTCTGTATTTTGCATTTTATCAATTCAAATCAGATATTTTCTGTATTTAATTTACTAATCATGTAAATGTCATAAAAGAGGGTTACTTCAAAAACACAGCTCTCTCTAATTAACACAATTGAGTCCTAATAAAGGGTGTGAGCAGTGATTTGCCCACAGCTGTGTCTTACAGGTGAGCTTCTGTCTAATGTCATTGCTTTTTTTAATTGTAGGATGGGCGCTCGGAGCATGAAAAACAGTACCTGTTCTGTCAATCTGTGGACACATCTGAGAACTCTGAACTGGTCAAAAGTCCAAAGTGAGTCCTGACAAATGGTTTAAATGCAACACATTTTTAAGCTGCATTGAGAGTCAAGTGTGAATACGAGCTGCTAATGAGGGTGGTCCACCTCCTTGCTCTGAATGTCTTGGGAGAGACCTGAGCAGATAAATGATTCCAAGGAATCTTGCTGGTTCTTTTCTGGACGCCCAACCCTTCTGGTTCCTCTGTGTTTGAAAGCTCATGTTGACTTCTTCTTTTCAGGGAATACCTAGCCATGCTCATGCCCCCACTTGCAGAAGAAAAAGTGTAAGTATTCATTTCTGACCTTTAAAAGTTGTAGACCTGTTCTGTGGGTTTTAAGTAACTGGTCCTAATCTGTGTGTTTGCTTTAGTGTGAAGCCTGTTGGTCCAAGTAACGTGCTTTCTATGGCTCAACTTCGTACACTACCCCTGGGAGAACAAGTGAAGACCTTGATGAAGAATGGTATGTCTGAACATGCTTTTCTTAGATTTCAGGACTGTCCCGAATATTTGGGGACATCTGGTCACCCTAGATGTGCTAGCACTAGTTGTCAGAGCCAGTAAAAAGGTAAAAGTTGTAGGGCAGTGGGTAGGTTTTCTGGTGGTGGATCCTCCATGTCTCTTCACCACGGCATCTGGACGTGCACTGACAGGTTCTCCCATCAACCCTGTTTTTATATCGTCTACTGAGCAGCTCCACAGACACGTGGCTCTTTCATCCCTCTGGTGCAGCTTCCTATAGTTTTGGAAAATTAAAGGTTACCTTTCTACTGGAAACCACTTTTACTTTACTTTACTTTTACTTGGAGTTTTTGAGATATGGCCGGTCACAGCGAGCTCTACACATGAGGAATGTGAAAGTGATGTTCAACCTCAGACTGCCTTGCTCTGCATCACTAACGACCTTCTTACTGCTGCCGATTCCGGATCACTCTCCATCCTTGTCCTGCTCGATTTGAGTGTTGCTTTTGACACCATTTCACTTTCCATTCTCCTAAATAGACTCTCCTCCATTGGTCTCTCCCACACATCATTTAACTGGTTTCATTCTTACCTGTCAGGCCACACTCGGTACATCCAATTAAAAACCCTCACGTCCAACTCCCATCCAGTCTCTGCTGGTGTGCCCCAGGGCTCTGTCCTGGGGCCACTCCTCTTTATCATTTACCTTCTCCCCCTTAGCCACATTCTCCTAGTAAGTCTGAAAATTCTTTACCTTTTAGCAAAGCTGCTTGAATTTATGAAATTCAAAACTGTGGCAATGAATTCCATGCTACCAGTTGTTGAAATGTCTTTCCATTGTCTCCTTTACAGTTAAGATAATGCCTTTTGCAAACCTCATGGGCCTCCTGGCATCTGGCACAGACTCTACTGCAGTTCTGCGCTGCATCCAGCAGGTGGCACTGCTGGTTCAGGGGAATTGGGTTGTCAAGAGGTAATTTTTTTTTTTTATTTTATGTTTTTGCAATTGTTATAGTGTACAGTAAAACAGTAACAGTACAGTAACATACCCATATGAACAGAACATAACTAGCCATATCTTTTACATAAACCAATGCTTAAAAGCTTTTTGTTTTTTAGAATACTGAATACTTGAATTATTAGTTGGTTTAATCCAAAAGGACCCAGTGTTAATTTTGTGTTAGTTCCCACATGAAATGTTCTCTCTATATAGGCTTTTAGTGATTCATCACCATTAATTATTATCCTCCTGTATTTTGCATTTTATCAGTATGATTCGGGTATTTTCCTGTATTTAATATACTAACAAACAAAATTTGTGTATATGTATTGTTAAAAAATTTATATATATATATATATATATATATATATATATATATATATATGATAAAATGCAACATTAAAATTTCTGAGTTATTCTATAAAAAACAGAGAAACCTGCAGAAAAAGTGACTCTTTCAGTAAAATCTATAATTAACTGAACATAAATCATGCCTTTCTATCCATGGTCATTGACCCAACTCCATAGGTTTTACTAGTGAATCAATGTTGTAGAAAATTATGGTGTTGATTACGGTGATGGTATACTTGAGTATACCATACACTAATTAATACACTAATTAGCACAAAAAAATTAGGGGAAAAAATACACAAAACATGCTAAAACTCCCCAAAAATAAACTAACACAGTGAGGAAAATCCCAAATGTATGCAAAAATAATAATAAATTGCACTTTTAATTGCGTTAGAAATTTCAACCAGATTAATCATGGTGATGGATTAAACTGCATTTAGTTTTTACAGATTTTTATAGTTTTGTCCCATCACAAACTCCTTCTTGTGTCCTTCCTCTGCAGTGACGTCCTGTACCCTAAAAATACTTGCAGTCCTCATAGTGGTGTCCCAGCTGAAGTGCTGTGTCGTGGCAGAGACTTTGTGGTGAGATGATGTCTTCAAATGTTGGAAATTGTCTCGAAATGAAAAATGTCAGTATGTATCAGTCAACATTTTGTGTGTGTGTGTGTGTGTGTGTGTGTGTGTGTGTGTGTGTTTTCCCCAGATGTGGAGGTTCACTCTGGAGCGGTCTGTGATGAGGAAAGAGGTGGCATCCATCATCAAAGTAAGGAACAACAAAAACAAACACTGAAATATGATCACTTGACTTTTGGAAAATGGTACAAGTGTTTCAGACGGTGTAAACATCACTAGGGCTGTCCTGACCTGATATCAATATCAGAAATCTATCCCATACCAGACAAAAAAACACAAATCTTTTTTTTTTTTTTTTTTTTTTTTTATTGGACTGTATCTAAAACCCCAGATGTAAGCACTTTCATAAACCGTCCATTTACCGCTATGAGTACTAGGTCTACTACAACTGAGCTAACCGGTACGACTAAAAGTGTAGTAACCAGTACTACCAGCGCAGAATATGTGCATCATCAATGTGAAATATGTGCATCAGTGTGACGAGACCAGGAGCTTGTGCAGAAGAACAGGAATAAAGTTAACGAGGAATTAATTGTTTACATGGCAGAGGAATGATTGATTTTGGAATTGAGATCGGAATAAACCAGTGACTTTATTCATTATTAACTTTAATTCAGAATTATCATTTTCAAATGGAATTAGGTGTTTACATTGTCATCTTAAAGTGTAATTAATTTTTAATTTGGAATAAAAACTCTCATGTAAACAGGGTTACTAACAGGTTCTTCTTTTGCCTGTCCTCAGCTTCCACCAGAGGATGTCAAAGAGTTCCTGGAGCACGTGGCGGTGCCTCGTATTAATCGAGGATGGGAGTTCGTCCTTCCTACGGATGTAGACTTCATTAAGAAACACCCAGATGTGGCCCACAGGCAGAACATGCTGTGGCTCGGCATCCAGAGCAAGTAGGTTCCACTCAGTGAAGAACCCACATCTGTGTGAACCAAGTGTTGCACAGGTGCTTCCATTGTTTTTCCCCCATCATCCTTAGCTGATGACCGATACAGGCCACCCATGTTTCTGAGCTGATACTAGTGATTGACCTATATAGATTTTTTGAGGCTGATACAGATTAAAAATTCTCCCCCATCACCCTACAGGCATCCGATATATCTGGGCCAATACTGATGTATTTCGGTTTTTTTCCTCTGTCTAATTAAAACAAATGCCAGAAAATCTTCATTAATTACAATTAGAAAATATAAATGGTGGCAGTTGAACTAATGAATGTGAACAGACATTTTCTGTCCTTTTTTGATTTCTCCCCCCTCCTTTTCTTTTACCTGTATTTCTTTTTTTCTTCCTTGTTCTCTGTTGTTTTCTCCTGCCTCATTTTTCCTCTTTTTCCCTGTTTTTTCTTTTTTGTTTTCTTTTACCTCTTTTTTCCTTTTTCTTTTTCTCCTTTTTTCCTCCCTCTACTTTTTCACATTGTCCTTTTTGTTTTATTTTTTTCCCTTTTTTCCTTTTTGTATTTTTTTCTTTTTCGATTTTTTTCCCTCTGTCTTCTTTTTTTTTTGCTTTTTTGTTTTTCTTTTCCCTTTTTTTTCCTTTTTGTCTCCCTTTGTTGGTTTTGTTTCCCTGTTTTTGTCATTCTTTTTTCTCCTCTGTTTTTCTTGACCGTGTTTTCCTTTTTCTCTAGTCTAGTTCTTGTTAATATCATGACTGTTCTCAGTACTACTTTTTGTCTTCTAGGTTGGAAAAGGTTTTCGTCTTCTCCAAGGAAGACTTCATGCCAAAGAGTTCCCCTCAGCCAGGTCAGTAGTTTCTCTGTAAATGTGTTTAGTTGTCACTACTACACCTAAACTGAAATAAAATAAAATGAACAATAGTGTGATGGACAGAGCCATGGTCATATGGAACGCTCTGCCAGGACAAACCTCGTCTTGTCTCAGCATCTGAACCCGCTTTATCCTCACTAGGGTCATAGGGGGCCTAATCCAGCTGCAATGGGTGAAGGCGGGGTACACCCTGTATGAGTCTCCAGTTCATCTCAGGGCTGAACATATGTGACCCACCACCACGAAACCAGGCATAAGTGTCTGGAAATCAAAACTGAGTTATCTGTGTATCTTGGTAGAGTGGAAACTAAGGTTTAAGATGGTGAAAAAATTATGTTTCTATCATAAGTAGAACCAAACTTATGGTCATTTTAATATCCACAGTTGGACCTATTATGCAATTTGCATATTTTTAGATATTGTCCATTAAAGTTTTGGACTGTTTTGGGGTAGGAAGTCCTTAGCAATGCATAATAATTCGTATCCGATTGACAAAAAATATTCACAGATGTTAAAGGACACTCTGATGGACATGTCACAGAAGTTTTATATATTATAATAATAGGACAGAATTGCAACGTATTATAATCATTTGGCTTACGACATTGGACAAGAGCATTCATTATAAGCTTTTACCTCGTACCGAACACTTGGGTGTTTACGCACGGAACGGAGATCGGTTTGTTTGGCGAAAAGAGGTGGAAGTCGTCTTTGTCTTTGCTCAGCAATCCTTAAACTTTTGTCACCGCTTAAATAATTGACCCAATAAACACCTTTATTGATTGTATTTCAATGTAATGACCACAGGAACTGAACATAGAGGTGTTACGGTACCGTTTTTTGATATGGTGTAAACACAAATGAGGAATAACCTTCCAGCCTAAATTTGGCTGTAGCTCTGAACGGCTCAGTGCGACTTATGCCTGGTTTCGTGGTGGCGGGTCACATATATAGACAAACAATCACTGTCACATTCACACCTATGGGTGATTTAGATCAGTGTTTCTCAACCCTGGTCCTCGAGGCACACTATCCTGCATGTTTTGGATGTTTCCTTCTTTGAACACACCTGATGGTCATTATCATTCTTCTGCAGAGCTGGATGATAGGCTGAGCATTTGAATGAGGTGTGGTTGGAGAGAGAAACATCTAAAACATGCAGGATAGTGTGCCTCAAGGACCAGGGTTGGGAAACACTGATTTAGATTAACCAGTTAACCTATCAGTGCATGTGTTTGGATGGTGGGAGGAAACTGGAGAAAACCCACGCAGACACGAGGAGAACATGTAAACTCCACACAGAAAGGTCTGGTGTGGGATTCAAACCAGGGTCCTTCTTGCTGTGAGACACAAGTGCTAACCACTGCACCAAGACGAACCATCTATGAAAATAACAATTATAGATTTAAAGAATTATTGAAAGAGTATTTACTGGTGTTCAGTATCTGGCAATCAGTAAAAGTACAAAAGAGATAAGATATTGTACCGCTAGGTTAAAAGCAGTCTGTAGTTACATTATAAATAAATAATCCCATAGAGTGAACAAAAATAGATGCAAATAAATAAAACAGTAATCCCTTAGCGGAGGTTTTCTGCTGCTTTTTCCCAACTTTAGTTCCACTGACAAAGATGAAAATAAAAGGAATTTTATCCATAAGTGTATAAGCAAGTGTATGTGTGTCTGCGCACACCCACATATCTTTTGTCTTTTTTTATTAAACTTTTTTTTAGCTTTATCATTTCATACAGAATTCTTAAAACATTTTAAACATCTTTATGCTCATATTGTGCTTAAATATCTTTTAAAAAAAGTTTAACATTGTGTTTTTTAATGTCTTAAGAAATCTTAAAATGTTTGTTTTTAATTTATTTTTTTTAATTTGGCTTTATTTTGTTCTCACATCGCACTTCCCCTGTAGTCCTCTGGCGCCCCCCAGGGGAGGCCCACTTCACGATTTGAAAACCTCTGGCTTAAACCAAAGCTAATAGAGATCCAAATTACATTAAATTAAATTGTAGCTGAGAAGATATATTTTAATAGTGTGCTGACTTTTTGTTTTTTGTTTCTGTTTCCAGAGCCTGTTCATATCCCCGGGGATGAAGTTTTAAAAATGGCCCAAGAGCGAGCGCACGCCAACCAGTCGGCTTTACAGAAGGAGCTGGCGGTGAAAAAGCAGAACTTTACCGCAGGAAGTGGCGTCTCTGTGAAAGAGGAGCCAGTCAGTGACAGGGAGGATGAGCCCATGGACACGTCGGCGCCTCTCCTCAACGGTTCGGTCAATGGTTACCCCGGAGCCGCCTCCCCTGGCCTGGATATGTCCAACGGTAACCGAGCCAGTCCGGCCAACACCTCATCCCCAGAGCTGCAGGACTTTGTCAATAAGACTTTCAGAAAACATTTTGTTCTGACACTGAGTGAGTTCAAGAGACTCTTTAACCTCCACCTGGCGTCCATGCCGGCGGGACAGGTGGTCATCCAGTCCATCTCAGACCGGATCCTGCAGGACGCCATTTTGCTCAACTACTGCAGACAGATACCGGTGCCTGTGAGTATACACTTCAGTTTGTTAACAGTCGGACATATTTTGAGGTGAGGTTTAATGAGAGACAAAACATTTGAATGTATTAGATCAGTGGTCTTAAACTCAATTTACCCGCTAGACGTAGAGTCTGGGTGAGGATAGGCCACAAAGTATTGCACAGCACGAATGCTTCCACTGAGCATGAAATGGTAAATGGACTGTACCAGTTGGTGCCCAAAGCGCTTTACAATTCCTCACATTCACACACACACACTCATACACCAGTAGACGGCTGCTGCCAATACAGCAGCGCTGCCTGACCCTACTGGGAGCAACTTAGGGTTCAGTGTCTTGCCCAACGACACTTCGACATGTGGACAGCCAGAGGTGGGACGCCAACCCTTCGATCATTGGACCACCCGCTCTAGCAACTGAGCCCACAACACTTGTGGGTGGGGCCTTGTGGCTCGCACTGGGGTTCCTACAGCACAGTCTGGCTGAAACTACCTGTTAGCGTCTACCATTGGTTCACAGCCATTTGAATGTAGAAATACTCAAAAATGCAATTTCAAGTTTAATTTTCTTCTGATATATCATGTAGCATTATAAAAATGTCACATGAACACGTGAATAGCCCAAAAAATACTTTTCATCGGAGGGTGTGGGAACCCGTGGGAACCCTGCATCCAGTCATTTGCAGCCTTGCATTGCCGTGTTTGTGAACTCCTCAGTTCAGACACAGGCTAACACATTCACCTCTGATATCAACAGCCGACATAGATTACCCTGCAGGTTGAACACACTTGAACAGACCTGAGCTTTGAAGGATGGAGATTAGAGCCCCCTTTGTGTTAGGAAAAACTGCTGCAGCTGTGTCTGTTTGGGGGGTGGAGGGTGGATAATGTAACAGAGCTATTAGTTTTCTTCAACTGAATAACGAACTTAACGGTCATTTTCCCTCTCTGAGCTTTGTGATGCAAACCTGAGAAGCAGGTTCAAGAAGTAACCCGATAGCAGGTGGCGCTGGTGTGCGATCGCCATTACTGTGACCGGGTTAACGCATGGAGAAGTTGTGTTATCGGTGTGTATCAGGGCGGGGGTGGGGAGCCTGGTCTCCTGCCAGGACCAGACTTGCTCAGGCTTAGGTCTTATCCCTTGTGCTTCCCTCTGACATTAGAAGGTTTTGGCCAGACTCCACCCGTGTTACACAACAGATTACAAGCCACGCAGCAAAGCTCATTACAGCCCAGGAAGCAGTTCAGTCTGGATTCAGATGGAGGCACCCATCAGTCTTAGCCGATGACCGATACAGGCCACCAATATTGTGCTTGGTCATAATTCGCGTCAGCTGGAGTTGTTAATGGAAAATTTGGCACAGAAAGTGGCCTTTTAAAAGCTGCCATAGTGTCAGTATTTTCACCAATGATACATTATTTCAGCTGTTGGCACATGTGAGAGTGCTGGAAAGAAGGCACTATCGGAAAGCAGGTGCTGCACCGTTATGCTACCATCTGAGGAGACCCTGATATATAATTCTGTTATATATTGGATATATAACTCCATCCGTTATAGCCCATAGTTTTTTTATATGTTGACCCAGTGACTTTTGACCTCTTGGATCAACAATAAGTCCAAGATGCAAAATTGAAAGACCAGCATATTTGTGTTCATTGGAAGCGTACAAGATGGATAATTTCAAAGTTATAGTCATAATAAAATGTTGACCTTTATAGTAAGCTTTGACCTCAAGTCTTGAAAATGTGTCCATCAACGCTCTGATGTCAATGTACATGAACAGTGAGAGCAAAAAATTAATTGCATGCAAAACTGAGCATACAGGGATGAAAAGGAAAGATTCGCTCTATTTCTGATCATTGTGAAAATACATTTGGTGACCTTGACCTTTGGCCTAGATTCACACATTTTAATGGGCTCTATTCTGGACCACCTCATATCTTTCCTGAAAATCTCCTGGTAATCGGTCCAATAGTTTTTGCATAGGGTTGCTGATAACTAAGAAACCTATGTTTCCTAACTCTCTTAGAGCAGGTTTAGGGATTTTTCCTCCCATGGTTCCAGCTCACCTCTTGTTCTTGTTGGTGTAGTTTCCTCCTCAGACCACAGCGGCGCCTGATGAACAGAAGGTGTTTGGTTTGTGGGAAACAGGAGACGACTTTGACAAGGTAAAGACACACTTAATTTTTGATCCTCTGTCTTGTTTTGCAGCTCAAACAGCACAGATGTGTGATGTACGAAGAGGGGAAAAAAAACTACACTTGAAGTACCTTTAAAGTGTCACTGACATGATTTTACAACTATACATAATTTGAAAGCTCATCATGTCTAAAGTCAATTCACACATACATCACTAACGACAACGCCACCGATTTAATGATATTTAATCCACAAAGCCATTCAAATTGGCCACATACTTATTTCTGGGTAACCTGAACTTTGACCTGTGACATCATGTGGAAACATAAACAACATAAGAAACGACAGCAGCGATTCCAGCGACAATATAAGTGGTTTTTTTTTCAGTAGAAATTGGAGAAGCAACAGGTGATTCACTTGAAGAGGAAATTATTGTTCATCCATATCAATTTGATTCATATGAAACAAATGACCAGAGTGTTGAAGTGGAGGAAGAACAGTTAAGCTATGCAGACATTGGGATCAGACGGCTGCAAAACACAGAGTGGTAGGGAACACTCGTAGCCTATAAACATAAACGTCCACAGACTTACTTATGAGCTTTATTCCTATACATTCAGTATAGACTGGATTTTCCATTATCCATATATCAAGTTTTTTACAGCATTTTTCTGAACTAAAAACGGCTGATTGAACCCTAGTCCACTGCACAGATTACAACCAATTCCATGGGAAAAGTGGCTGTCACTGTGGACCAGTACTTCTAAAATACTGAATATTTAACACTAATACTGTAATACTTCAATACTTCATTCCCAATTTCAAGTTATCCCCGGTAATATGAAATCGATTTCAGATTACCCCCGGGGGTAGCCTGAGCCCAATTCCTCCCCCCTCGCTGATGGCACAGGTCAAAGTTGTAGGCAGACAATGTGAATGGCTTTGTGGATTAAATATCATTAAATCTGTGGCGTTATCGTTAGTGATGTATGAGTGAATTGACTTTAGACATGATGAACTTTAAAGGGTTCATATGTAACTCCACTTTTTTGAGTCTGTGCTTCATTTGTTTGTGTATTTGGGCCCTGATAGGTGAAATGGTTTAAATATTGAACCCTTCAGCTGCTAAAAAAAACTATCTTTACATTAATTTAGTAAAAATCCACTGGATTTATACAACCTGTTTGAATTCGTCCTTTAAATAGATGCATCTCTTAACTAGCTCCGCCCACACATTTGCACATATTAGGTCCAGACAGAATCACCGACAGAGGAACTTTTCAGTCAGATAGAAGAACTGATTTATAGACAATAGATCTGGAACTAATCTGATTGAACTAATCTGACCAAGATCAGTTAACCTGGTTCCTTTGGAAGATTTTTTTTTTTTTTTTTTTTTTTGCTTAAAACAAGATTTTATTTGCTCCATTCAAGGTTTTTTTTTTTTTTCTTCATTCAAACAAAAAAATATGCCAATGGGACAAGTGAAAAATTTTTTGCTAACATTTTTCAAAATAAGATTTTAAAGACCCGTTGTCTAAAATCAAATTATTTATATCTCACTGAAAAGGTAAACCTTGTCTTACTTTAAATGTAAAAAGATATTTTGACTAGAAATGAGAAAAATACATTCAGTAAGATTTAGATTTGTGTGGTGTATGTTTTACTTATCTTTTAATTATTATCAGCCTTATATTTTAGTCGATTTTAAAATATTAATCCATATACTAGTTATTTGTTATGTCTAAATATGTGTCCTGAATATTGTTTGTTTTTGTTTGAAGTCTTTATTTTGAATATGTAGAAAATGAAATCAAAACAAAATCAAGCAACAAAGCAATAATGCGACACAGAGGGTTGATAAGGAAATAAAATATATATACTCATACACATATGCAATAAATTAAATTAAACACCCTCGAAAATGAGTAGGAAGAAGTAAAAACTTATATAAACCTATCTTCAATCTTTAGTTCTTATGATTCCTATCTAGCAATTATTATTTTATATCAATCAATAGAAGAAGAATAATACTCACACTCGTATACACCAATGCCACAATTCCTATTTATGAATGATCGTATTAGTATTAGCTCTCCCATTCTAGCAAAAAGTAAACCAAAATACACATATAATGTAAATGCATAATATTCTATGTTGCCTTCTGTTAATATAGTAATATATTCATATATCCATATTTAAATGAAATATTAACCACCCATCTGAAAACACACGGAAAACACTTTCTTTTTTATATTTAGCGAACGTCATTTTTATTGATTTTTAAATTGTTTGTTGTTTGAACATTGCTTCAGGTGGGATCTAATGTAGTTCTTTCTCTGACTGATAATAAAACATCTTTGAATACTGTTGTTCTCCTCCTCCTGTAGCACCGCCGGCTGCTCTACGACCTGTTCTCCAAAAACTACCGCATCAGGAGGCCCATGCTTCAGGCTAAACTGGCCCAGGAGCTCAGTGACCCCTCTAAGGCAGATGTGGACCGGCTGCTCAAGGTAACGCCCACAACCACCAAGGTTATACAGTGGTACCTCTACTTACGAAAGCCCTAGCTAATGAAAAATCCAAGTAACGGAAAACCTTTACCTCAATTTTTTGTCTCTGAATCTATCTATTTACGAAAGGAATCTGAAACCTCCGAGACAAAAATACAGTACATTCTTATACACAACTGTGTAATTTATGTAAATATGTCACGCACATAGCATCCCATTGGCTATGAGTGAGCTACCCATGATACTTTTCGTTACCCTCATCACGGAGCTGCTACTGTGTCTCCCGGTAACACAGACACTTTAACAGTAATTCCTCCACCTAGACCAGCGCTTTTAGTATTAAACGCTGAACGGTGCAAGAAGAGTATATGACCGACAGACTATCATCAGCTTGAGGAAAATTGTTAAAAACTTGGACTCTGCAAGCCCAGAGACGCAGACCATTCTACAGTGGAGTGCCCCCCCCCCTCCAGAGGCATCGTAGGCGGCCTCTGTGGGAGGAAGTAGAAGGTGGCTGTGGATTTACAGCTAAGCTAAGAGCTAACCCGTTTCTACTGCCGCTTCGATTGCCAACGTACGCTCACTGGTAAACAAACTGGACGACCTGAAGCTGGATTTAAACACCAAACATGATCCACCAGACTGCTGCATCATCATTCTCACCCAGACGTGGCTTAACTCTCCTGTCCCAGACACCGACATTAGCCTGGATGCGCTAACAATATTCAGATCTGACAGAATCCATGCTCTCACAGGTAAAACTCGGTGTAGTAATGTTTGTATCTACACTAACAACAGCTGGTGTTAGCCTGGACGGGCTAAAAGCTAAAGCTACATTTGCTTTTAACATATATTTCATACAAAATTGCTAATTTTTTTATACATTTTAAAGGATATGAGGGGTAGTATTTGGGGGGCTTGGAACAAATTAGGCATTTTATGAACATTTCACAGTACGAAAACACTTCTGGAATGAATTAATAGTAAGTAGAGGTACCACTGTATTAGCTTTAGATTTTGGTTGATGCCCACCCATCACTTTACACCATATTCGTCTGAATGTGGCCTGGGACTAGAATGTGTTCTAACCTGTTGTGTGGTTTTGGTGTAGGAGTGCTGCAGCAGTCAGGCTAGCATGTGGTACCTCAAAGGCACCATCCAGTCATGACCCTAACATCCTGCTCCTCGTCGGCAGCCAGTGAGATCTGCTCCAAGTGTCCAGTGGGAGGGGCAACCCAGACTTGAGAGACGGGAGCCAATCACAGCAGCCCGTCCTGCTGTGGGGGCGGGGCTAGTTCGTGGACAGATACGTGCTCCGTTCTCTGCACAGAACATGAAGCTTTTGTCATTTCAGTCAAGTTCCCGTACCCTGAACGCAGCTCTGTGGTGGCAAATCTGAAGAGCTGTGGCACAACCACAGCTGGAAAGACCAAGGAGGAAACATCCATTCACAAAATGAAGAAGATACGAACTTTGCCCAGATCCGAACAGTGTTTTCTTTTGAAAGTTGCAGCAGCTCAGTGCTTTCACTACTTTGTCCTGATTTGGAATTTCTGCAGAAGTTTTTACACTCAAAAAAAAAACCCCACCTCTAAATCTGACCTTAAGTGTATTTAGTGTCATTTTTAGTCCAAATATGAGATCAGACTGAAAACCAGACAGAATCATCTACAGAGGAACTTTCTAGTACAAGGACATATTTATAGACAATAGATGTGGAACTAATCTGAATGAACTAAACTGACCAAGGTCTGTTTAACTGGTTCTATTGGCAGATTTATTTTAGCTTGAATGAAGCAAAAATACAAATAAAAAACTGGAATTAAGCAAAAAAAAAGAGAGAAAAAACTTGAATTGAAGAAAAAATAAATACATAAATATTGAATTAAGGAAAACATCTTCTAGTGGAACCAGGTATAAACTGCTCTTGTTCAGATTAGTTTAATCAGATTAGTTCCAGATCTATTGTCTTTAAATCAGTTCTTGTATCTGACTGAAAAGTTCCTCTGTAGGTGATTCTGTCTGATTTTAATCTGATCATATACTGTATTTAAACTAAAAATGACACTAATACACTTGGTCAGATTTAGATTTTTTTCCAGTTACCCACATGCTTTGTCATTTTCCATCCTCAAAACTCATTGAAATCCCTAAAAACTGAAAAACAAAATGACACCTCCTTCTCCTTAATTACCAGATCTGTATTTTTTCGACCTGTCCACATTCATCCATATTTGTTTTAAAACACCTGTGTTTCCATCTGACATGCGCTCTGCTCTGAAGTTTTTCAAACTCTGCTGAACCCCCACGTCATCCCAGACCGTTCGTTCAGCACAGTGCACTGTAAAAAATGTAACTCTGATCTTAAGTGTATTAGTTTAATTTTTAGTCCAAATATGTGATCGGATTAAAATCAGACAGAATCATCTACAGAGGAACTTTTCATCAAGATAGAACTGATTTATAGACAACAGATCTGGAACTAATCTGACCAAGATCCATTTAACTGGTTCCATTCGCAGATGTTTTTACTTGAATTGAGAAAAAATATAATCAAGCAAAAAAATTAAAAAATGTAATTAACCCTTTAATTTTCCAAGGGTCCACATATAGGCCGGAAGTAGTCGCTCAAAAACATTAATGTAGTGACCTAAAGTAGTAGATTCTCACACATAGGAAGTTTCAGATAAAATATCCACAACAGGGACAGTCACTCATTTGTTGAAAATACAAAGTGTCAAACAGCTGATCTGAACCTTTATGTCTCATAGTTATCCACAGAGGAACCATATTCCAACAAACGCAGTCATAGTCCAACAAAAATATCCAAAACTAACAAAAAAAAAAAGTCCATATGTCGTCCAAAACACATCGAAACATCAATAAATATCCACAAATATTTTATCTATTGCGTCATTTAACAGGACCTGCCTCCAATATCCCAGTTTTCATCTTAATATTTTCATTTATAATATAATCAAACAACAACTGCATGTTATTAAAATGGTTCAATAACAGGATTCAATTGACTTTATTAAGAAGTTTAGGTGAAATTGAGTGGAAGTTTAAAGGGTTAAGCAAAATGAACTTTGACAAAAGCGATTGTTTAAATGCTAATGATACCCGCTAGCTAACTCAACGTTGCACAGGCAGAAGTCGCATGCTACGTTAGCACCCACAGCAGTTTCTGCTAACTTGTTGTATCGTCTTTGTAGGCGGGGCTTCATTGGATTAAAAACAGTCCAGACCCTCCTCCTTTTGTGAGGGAGCCCACACTAATTTCCACCAAAATGTTCCTTTTCCTCATTTTATTTCGGCAAAAGCTACAAGTTAAAGTGAGATGTTTTGCCTCCAGTTAAGCCCCGCCTCCCTAAATACATCAAATGATTTAGAAACTGTGAAAGGGTGGATGACACCATGTGTTTGAGCTGCTTTAAACTCAGCATAGATGTTAAATACAGCTGAGCTCAGACCAGCTGAGCCCCACAGGGGAGAAGAGATTATCATTTAAATATGAAAGAAAACAAGTTGGACCTGGCATGAAAAATGCAAATGTTCCCAATAAGCTTCTGTTGATTTCATTATTGGTTTTGTCAATCGTGGACCTGGAACGTGTCGCTCTCCTTCGTTCCCTCAGTTTTTGTTTTTTTTGTTTTTAAAGGAAGAAAACAAAAGCGACTGTTTAAAATGTTTGGTTGTTTTTTTTTTCTTTCAGTGTAAAGATGGTTTTCTTTTGTGCAAAACATTTGAGTGACTTCCTTTGTTTGTTTTATGATGGTCAGTTCAGATGTACACTGTAAAAAATTTAACTATGGCCTTAAGTGTGATCAGACTGGAAATCAGAAAGAATCATCTACACTGTAAAAAAAAAAACTAATAAAATCAGACAGAATCACCTACACTGTAAAAAAAAAAAAAAAAACATCGGACAGCATCACCTACACTGTAAAAAAGAAGAAATCGGACAGAATGACATACACTGTAAAAAAAAACTAATAAAATCGGACAGCATCACCTACACTAAAAAAATAAATAAAATCGGACAGAATCACCTACACTGTAAAAAAATAAAATAAAATCGGACAGCATCACCTACACTGTAAAAAAAAAAATCGGACAGAATCGCCTACACTGTAAAAAATAAATAATAAAATCGGACAGCATCACCTACACTGTAAAAAAAAATCGGACAGCATCACCTACACTGTAAAAAAAAAAAATAAATCGGACAGAATCACATACACTGTAAAAAAAAAAAAAAAAACGTTCAGAATCACCTACAGAGGAACTTTTCACTCAGAACTAATTTGTAGACAATAGATCTGGAACTAATCTGAACAAGATCAGTTTAAGTGGTTGAACTGGAAGGTTTTATTTTTGGCTTAAATCAAGCAAAAAAAAAAAGTTACCCAAAAATTTAATAGAGCAAAAGAATCTTGAATTATCAAAATAAGGGTGATGCTGTCTTATTTTAAGTGTGATCAGATATTTGGTCTAGGAGGTGAGCAAAAATAGTCAGATTTTTATTTAATACTTTTGGATTTTCCAATGACAGATTTTTTTTTTTCTTCAACTTTTTTTCTTAATTTAACATTTTATGGTTTAAATACAGGTTTTCTTGCTTATTTCAATATTTTTTTGGGGCGGTTAAACTTTTGTTTTTTGTTTTTTGCTTAAACTATTGAATTAAGCAAAACCGTGGTGATTCTGTCTGTGTGATGATATATTTAGACGAGAAATGAGAAAAATACAGTCGGCTTTCTATTTTTATTTTGGATTTTCCATTGGCAGATTTTTCTATAATTTCTTTAGCTTAATTCAACTTATTTTCCTCCATTCAACTTTCTGTCCAGATTTTCTTGCACATTTCCATATATATATATGTATATATATATATATGTATATATATGTATATATATATATATATATATATATATATATATATATATAAAAAATTATGTGATATAATCTTGCATTGGGAAAAACAGGTGATTCTGTCTTATTTTAAGAGTGATCAGCTATTTGGACAAGAAATGAAGAAAAATAATCGGCTTTTTATTTATTAGTTTTTTGTATTTTCCATCGGCAGATTGATTGTTGTTGCTTGAATGAAGGAAAAAATTGTAATTAAGCAGAAAAATCTTGAATTAATGAAAATAATGGTGATTTTGTCTTAAGTGTGATCAAATAATTATACTACAAATTAGACCAATTCTCTTAAGGTCATATTTATATATTTTTTTTTTTTACAGTGTGCAGTCAACTGGGGAAAAAAAACTTTTATCAAGTATTGATCATCAAATAGTTTTGGGATTTAATCCATTTTTTGAATCGAGGTGTTTATTGCTTCATGTGTTGGAGGAGACAGTTGTCATGGATACGCTGGTGCATCATGTGCTGCTGAACTGGAGCGTCTGTCGAAAAGTGCCTCGGCCTCACAAAGGCGTTCAGGTCGGACTCGCCTCTTCATTTACAGGGACACAGACGCTCCCATTCTTCACTGCAAATGTGAATTTTCAATTTCAGGCTCAAATTTATGGACGACTAAAAGTGCGAAAATTAAATAAAGAAATAAATCATTAATTATTTAAAATTGGAATTAAATACATGTTATTAAATGTGTTGTTAACTCATTCAAATACCACTTCATTTGAGGTTAAAAAAATTCTATAAAGTATTTAAACATTATTATTACATCACTTATTTAACAAATTAATTATTTCCTCGTCCTTGTGTTGCAGTGGATCATGAATTTATTTTATCTGTCAACCTCACCCATCAAATTTGGTGGGCGGGGCTAACACAAATCAGGTCAAATCCACCCAGTCTAGATTTTTAGCAGTTAAGGATTAAAGTTTAATTTATTAAAGTATTCAAACAAATGTAGAGGTTAAAGGTCACCCAGTGTATGGGAATGTGTTCACAAGCTCTGCATCAATCCCTTTAACTTAACTGCTAAGACCCGCCCACCATAGAGAAGTAATATGTTTGTTTTTACCTCAAATGAATTGGTATTTAATGAATTAATGACACATTTATGTATTTGATTCCAATTTTAATTAACTAATGACATATTTAATGATGTATTTATTTAATTTGGGCACTTTTTTCTCTGTACTATTAATGGTTTCTTCCTCGAAAAATGATAATTACGGTTTATTTTTCATTGTTACTTCCCTCAATAAATACAATGAAGTCAATCTACATTGTGTCTTTTCTGGTTGAACTGTACAACAAATATTTTTACATCTGTGACTGGGTCAATACCTACATAACTAAAATGGACTGGAACAAAAAAACCAGTGGAGATACAGAGTTAGTATTATTTACAGATAGGAAACTGTGGGCTTCAAAATGGTGTCATGACATTTGACCTTGAGTGACCTTGAAAGGTCAAACCCATAGAAGGAGATGACCATTAAAGCTGTCATTCCATGTTTTTTTTTATTAATATTGCTATATTCTCCATTGTTATTGAATACATTGTGTGTTATTTAACATTGATTCATTGGGTTTGATCTCCATTTCATGAAGGACTGAACATATTCTTTTGTGATTTAAAGAAAGTCAGACATTTTTCTTTATAGTATGTTTTATTGCTCAGAGCAAAAAGTATTTCATACAATCATGAGCTAGGTCCAAACATCCAGGTCAGACGGCTGGTTCTTCTGCATTAACACAGTTACACATGAACAACTACACACAGATACAGCAGGAGAAAGTGTCACAGCGTTCCTTCAGTTTTTCCAAAGGATAAAGTGCTTTTTAATGGGAGACTTTTTCCAACAAAGATGTTTACAGTAGAAGAAAACCCAACAAATGTGCTGCAGTGGACGTTAGACTAAATGACAGGGTTCTATGTTCACAGGTTACATACAGGGTTTGTATTTGAAGAACTTTCTGTCAAAGGAACGAGGGCTGTTAGAAAATACGTGTTTAATATATCACCATGTTCCATTTAATGATACCGTTATTGAAAATTACTTTAGGTTTTTATTTAAATGCAGATATGGCAGAGGGGCTTTTTCCCCCTTAATTTATTTCAGTGGTTTTCAAACTGAGGTGGGCCTCCCCTGGGAGGCACCAGAGGACTGCAGGGGAGGGGCAATGGGAGAAATAAATAAACCAGAATAAAAAAAAACATACGGTTAACTAACTGTTGTACATGTGGTTAGCTAGCTACAGTGCATGCAGTTAACTAATGATTGTACATATGGTTAGCTAGCTACAGTACATGGTTAACTAACAATACATGTGATTAGCTAACTACAGTACCAGTGGTTAGCTAGCTACAGTACGTGGTTAACTAACAATACATGTGATTAGCTAACTACAGTACTAGTGGTTAGCTAGCTACTGTACATGTTTGGGGCAAAAATCACACCTGAAGTGAAAATAAGACAAAATCTTAGAATGTGTTAAGAGGCGTTAAAAACATACACCTCTTTTTTTTTTAAATACACACAATTTCTTTTGTTTTTTTAGGTTAAAAACCAAGATGTTAAAATATGGGGTAAATAAACATACACAAATTTACAAATATATTTAAAAAGATGCTGAAGACACACAAAAACGTTCAGATGTGTTAAAGGAGATGTTAAAAAGACAAACACAAATGTGTGTAAAAAAAAAAAAAGATAAAAACACAAAGATGTTAAAATGTGTTTGAAAAAGATATTTAAGCCCATATAGAGATGAAGATGTTTAAAATGTTTAAGAAATATTACATTTTTTTAAAAAAACTAAAAGATTGTGTCTTTTAGAGGAGGCTCACTATACCACACTTTGAAAACCACCATTTTATATATACGACATGAAAAAAAAATCTAATAACTAGCCAACAACGTAATCAATTGCTACGGCAAAGGGCAAATTTATTATAGTTATTGACTTTATTATTGTTATTATTATTATTGGTTTCTACATTTGCATTTAATGCAAATATGAACAAACACAAAACTGAGGTTTCACCCAAAAAATTCAGATAGTGGATTCAGACGTGGAGTCTAAACGTCGCCATGTTTGACTTTAGTGATGGAAGCGGACGTCTTGTGATCGCAGGTTTAGTTTGTTCTCCTGCAGAACACTTTCCTCCCACAGGTGCTTTTGTGTTTGCTGTGACAGCGTTGAGGTAGAGTGACTGTGGCGTGGAGGCATCAGCGACAGATAGGCACTGGTGTTTGTGTGCTAAGGCAGGCTGACCTTTAACCTGCAGCACTCGCTTCCTTTAGTCTGGTGGAAATCACCATATCTGAGAAAATAACATCAGCTTTCAAGGCCTAATTCAGGCCTTAACCCCCCCCACACACACACGCACAGGTTGTCAAAGTACTCCCTTTTTATACTACAGTAGTTTTACTTTATTACAATTGAGAAGTTTTACTTTTTTTTTTACTTTGACTTCAGTAAAGAAGTTGAATCAGTATTTCTACTTTTACCAGAGTATTTTTTTACATCAGTAGCTGTACTTCTACTGCAGTACAGAATGGGTGTACTTTTACCACCTCTACTATTACCAGCCATCAGTTGTTCCATGGGCTTTGGTCTTTCAGCACCTTTCATCTGTAAACCACTGAAATGCCATCGATAACACACTGAAACACATTCAACACTCAATTATGGGACATTTCTTCTTCACCTCTGTTCGTGGTCTGGTCCTGGAAGATCTGTTTCAAGGTCTATACAGTCCTTCACCTTAACCCCCCCCAAGAGGAGAGGAGTATTGATTTTGAGTCAGTTTGTTTGTTTGTTTGTCAGCAGCTTTACATAAAAACTACTGGACCAATTTCCATTACATTTTAGGAAAGGTGTGAGGTGGTCCAGAATGTGTGCGAGGGGGCGGGGTTTGTTGCACCAGTCACCACTTGTTAACTTAGTAGCAGATAGAGGGAGAATATAGAAGACTAATGAATATATCTGTAAAACAACAGGATATTTACATTAATCTCTGTGTTTATGGAATGACTTCTCATGTCACCTGCAATAATAAACGAACAAGTGGTGCCAGGCACAACAAACTCCGCCCCCCTCGCACACATTTTACCTGATTTACCCTCTCTTATCATTGTGAAAACACATTTTTGGTGACTGTGACCTTTGACCTACATTAACCAAAACGTAATGGGATCTATTCTGGACCACCTCACACCATTGTTGAAAATTTCATAGAAATTGGTCCAGTAGTTTTTATGTAAAACTGCTGACAAATAAACAAACAATACATGGTAACAGGGAAACAATTCATCACATTTGTGATTTAATGAATAAACAGACATTATGAACTTCTGTTCTTTCAACATTGAGTAAATATCAGTAGTTTTGTGCAGATATCCAATGGAAAAATGACTAGTGCTTTTTTAATGTATTATAGGATTAGCATAGATTTGCAGATTAGGACACGTCTGTCACATTCTGACCATAAAGAATAAGAACTCAGAAAAAACTCATTTTTTTTCTACTCGTTATGTTGTACAATGTTTTTGACTTTTCAGCTTTTTTTTTGTTCTTTTTGTCTTTGTCATTTCCATTTGTTTCATCTTGTTTTGTCTTGTACATCATTTGTCTTTTACTTAATTCATATCGTTGCATTTTTTACAAATAATTTACAAACCACAAATAAATTGCAATGACTCTTTAAACTATCCTTAAATAATTATTTTGACATTTAACCCTTAAAGACCCAAATGTCCTCCTTTAACCTAAACCACCTGCTGATCCACTGTCATTAACTGGTCTAAATACAGTTATTCACCTTTTCATGTTCATCACATATGATCATATTTGGAAGTTCAGAGGTTACCATGTAGTTACCATGGAAACACCATCATCTTCTACAGCATTAACTCACCAGTAAAACCCATGGAGTTGAATCAATGACAGTGGATGGAAACAGTGGGTTTATGTTCAGTTAATGACAGATTTTACAGAAAAAGAACTTTGTTTCTGTCTAGACGTAATAATAATAATAATAATAATAATAATAATAAGTGATGTCCCAATGTGGATTTTTTTTTTCCTGCTTCCGATATGATTTTTAAAAAGTAAATTTTGCTGATAGTGATCCAGTAATGCACTTATTACTTTGAAATTTGTATTTTCATTTGATGTCATTATTTATAGGCTGTTACTCCCTCTGTCAATGTAATTGGGTAAAATTATCTTGTTCAGATTAGTTCCAGATCTATTGTCTATAAATCAGTTCTTCTATCTGACTGAAAAGTTCCTCTGTAGGTGATTCCGTCTGATTTTAATCTGATCACATATTTAAAATAAAAATGACACTAATACATTTAGATTTTTGGAGTTTATCGGCCTGATTTTGTTGCTGCATCTGATCCGATCTTCTAAAAATTGTCCTATCACCAGCCGACACTGGTCATTAGATCAGTTTGGGACATTCCTAATAATAGCCTTTGAATTTACTCTGACTCTTTATGAACATCTACAGCAGGGGTGTCCAAATCCAGTCCTCGAGGGCCGGTGTCCTACATGTTTTAGATATTTCCCTCTTCAACATGATTCAGTTTAACCCTTTAACTCCTGAAACTTTAGCAGTTCCACAGTAAAAAGAATTAAAAATGAACAAAAATATCATCAATAAAATGAACAAAAATGAATAAAAAACTGACAAATAATTAGTAACAGGAACAAAGTAAGACACAAAGTTTTTCTTTATTTTGTTTCTCATTGTTTATTTTTCTACATTATACTTTTTAGTTGATTATTTTTTCTTTAATTTTGCTCCATTTGTGTCTTATTTTCTTCATGTTACTAATTATTTTGTCAGTTTATTATTCATTTTTGTTCATTTTATTGATGACTTTGGTCGTTTTTGTTCATTTTATTGCTTATTTTAATTATTTTTACTGTGAAACTGCAAAGGTTTCAGGAGTTAAAAGGTTAAACTGAATCATGTGAAGAGGGAAATATCTAAAACATGTAGGACACCGGCCCTCAAGGACTGGATTTGGACACTCCTAATCTACATGAACGGTGAATTAAATAGAGGAAAATATAATTTTTAATAAAAAATGGGATAATATTAGAATAAACAACAGTGAATCACTTGGTAAAGGATTAACCTCGAGAAAAATTTAAATATTGGCAAAATATATCTGGGTCTTTACAGGTTAATGTGATAATTCCTGATTTCTCCAATGCTGAGTTTCCACTAATATCGACTCGACTCACTTTGGTACATTTTCATTACAAAAAACAACCAGGTACCATGGTAGCCGGTACCAGATTTTTGGTATCGCATCTGCTGAGTTTCCAAGCGATGATGTATAAACGTATAAAAGTGCAGACACCGAGGGATGGAGTTGTCTCTGCATCATCGTGTTTTCAGTCAGTATGTTTACATGCACATAGAGAATTATTGTCTTACTCTGACTAAAATCGAAATTTTAAAAGTCACGTAAACATCTTAATTGGTGTCTAATCAAATCAAGAGTTTGAGAAGTGGGAGTAACCAAGTCAGATAATGCGATTGTAATCTAATTTCTCCGAGCTTGTAAATGCCACCCAACCTTAGCTCCACTACTGATTGGCCTGGACACGCCCCCTTCAGGAAATGACCAGGGTCACCATGACAACATGTCCGTTACTGTAATAAATCAGAGTTTAAACAGTTTGTACTAAATATACTGAGCTCCTGCATGGTTATGGTCCATGTCTTCATGGTTATGGTCCATGTATTCATGGTTGTGGTCCATATCTTCATGGTTGTGGTCTATATCTTCATGGTTGTGGTCCATATCTTCATGGTTGTGGTCCATGTCTTCATGGTTGTGGTCCATATCTTCATGGTTGTGGTCCGTATCTTCATGGTTGTGGTCTATATCTTCATGGTTGTGGTCCATATCTTCATGGTTGTGGTCCATATCTTCATGGTTGTGGTCCATATCTTCATGGTTGTGGTCCATGTCTTCATGGTTGTGGTCCATATCTTCATGGTTGTGGTCCATATCTTCATGGCTGTGGTCCATATCTTCATGGCTGTGGTCCATATCTTCTCTGGTTGGTGTTGTCCTACTACTACATCTGCTTCAAATGTAACAGTTTCATTTAGTTATTCTTTTTCTGTTATGGTGCCAACTGGAAGAATGCCAACACTAAAGGGCATGTACCACCACCTAGTGTGAGTCAAACATACCTCACACAATAATTTTAATTTCTCCGGTGCATGTAAACTCGGATTTCTGGGAACCTCCAGTTAAGTCCTTAATTGAAGTAAGGCAAGAATTCAGATGTCTAAGTGCATGTAAACTTACGGTGTGCGACCACCCAAGACTAGAAAACTAGATTTGGAGTTATCATAAACAGAGCGGTCAGTTAATTCAGTCCACAACACAATAGCGATAGGTCGAGGAGGCAGTCGTGTGCACATGTAGAGTGGTCATTGTGGTTGTTCATCTCCTATTCCTCCGTTTTTACTGCCAGCTGTGTCACTTTGTAGATGTTGTGGCGTCCAGGTACTCTAGTATCTGTAATGGAAAAACATTCTTAAGGAATAGTACCTGGTACCCGAGCCTAGTTGAGTTGAGCCGATACCATGTAGTGGAAACACGGCATAAATCCAAATAAAGAAAATATTCATTGAGTGAAGGTGGTGGTTGTAGCACCCAGCCCTGTGCCTTCGGCTGATGATCGGATTCTGTTTTCAATCAGGTCCTCTTTGGTCTTCTTAATGCGCGAGAAAATTTCCCTAAAAAGTTCCTTGTACTCGGGCTGGTGGAAGTCATCGGTGAAGTCGTCCAGAGTTGGTAATGGAAGGAGTGGTGTCTGGACGGTTCGCTGGTCCTGGTGGTCCTGGTAGTCCTGGTGGTCCTCCTGCAGCCCCTGGTGGCAGCGTTGCAACAGTGCGTCATACTTGACCTGTAAGGCACTGTACTGGGCATCGACCTCGTTCAGCAGCGAAATTCCACGGTACTTGACCACCTCGGCTCGTCGTACGCATAAACATTCGTGGTCATCGTGGGTCTGCGTGGCCTTAATGAGTCGCTCGCTGTCCCAACGTTTCATGGCCCGGGGACTTTTCCACTGCCCGCCATCGCTGTCGTCATGACAACTGATGAACATGGATTCTAGTAGGACGTGGCCGGCACCGGGTCGGAGGGATCGAAGGGCTGACTCTGCTTTCCAGAGCTGACGAAGCTCATCGGCCTCGTGCTCCAGCTCCGTCAGCCTGGCCTAAAAAAACACAATAATTATTTCAGTAACTGACAACAAATACTTTTAACACATGAATCTGAAGCAGAGTTTGATGAAGATTTCAAAACTGCAATTATTTATTTATTTATTTTGCCTTAGGTAGATTTGGAGAAAGTTTGGAAAGTTTGATAAGTTAATGTGTACTCTGGCTCCTCCCACTATCCAAACACATGCTCTGATAGGTTAATGTGTACTCTGGCTCCTCCCACTATCCAAACACATGCTCTGATAGGTTAATGTGTACTCTGGCTCCTCCCACTATCCAAACACATACTCTGATAGGTTAATGTATACTCTGGCTCCTCCCACTATACAAACACATGCTCCGATAGGTTAATGTGTACTCTGGCTCCTCCCACTATCCAAACACATACTCTGATAGGTTAATGTATACTCTGGCTCCTCCCACTATACAAACACATGCTCCGATAGGTTAATGTGTACTCTGGCTCCTCCCACTATACAAACACATGCTCTGATAGGTTAATGTGTACTCTGGCTCCTCCCACTATCCAAACACATCAGCCAAATCCATTAATTTTTTAGCTGTCTTACTAACAGACAAACATACAGACAAACAGGCAAAATCATAACTCTGTCGTTCCTTGGGGATGGATTAGAAAGTTACATGTTTTTCAAGTGATATTTTTCCCAGTGTGTGTTTGAATCTTACCCGACAGCCCTCCATCGCTGCCAGTTGTTCCTCCAGTGTTACGTTCTCCCCAGCGAGTATTTCTGCGTCTCGTTCTGCCACCTCCCTCCGAGCACGCTCATTGGCGAACTGAGCCTGGAGGGCACGGAGAGACTGACGTAACGACTCCTTCTCCTCCTCATGCCAGGAGTAGTGGGAGGACTCATCCGGGAGTTCATCAGAATCTGAGCAACTGCACACATTTACACACAAACCACCGTCACTACTGTACATCTGACCACAGCTAATAACAGTGTTGGGAAAGTTCACATTGATTAGGAACTAGTTCAGTTCAGTTCATGTTACTCAAAATTAATTAGTTCAGTTCATTATTTATTCTTCCAAATTATGAACTAGAAGTTCATGGATCCCAAAATGAACTTTTTCATTCTTTTTTTTGTGTTATTATTCTAAACTTATGTTGCCAAAATTTGTTCAGAATAATAAAAAAAAATGACATCTATGATAATGCTGTGTTTTGATCCCATTTTATGCCTCGTAGGACTCAATAATATAATATAACAATGAAAGAAAATGTTTTTAAACTACTTAAAAATATTACTTAAAAATATTTAGAGAGCAAAATGTTTAATGTTCCCATATTTATAGTGCAAAACATTTGAACAGTTTTCACAATCTACAATTAACTTAAGACTGAATTACAATTAACTCAGACAGAATTGCAATCCTGCAAAATTAAACATTATCCGTAGTTTCCGGATTACAAGTAACTCCAGAGTGTAAGTGGAATTAGGGCTAGCTCAGGTAAATAAAGATGAGAATGAAGACGACCATGATTGGACTCGACCAATTTGTCACGCAAAATATTTATTTATTTTTCGGAGTACCCCATAGTTTTTTGTTGGAAACTTGGTTGTTTGCAACGTCATAAGAACAAAATGTGAACTACATTAGCGTGCAGTTCAATAAATGCCAGAATAACCGCGTTCACAACTTCCCGTTCATTTGGCAAAAGTGAACGAGTCGTTCACGTTCGTCAAAAATATATTGTTTGTGAACGATCGTTCAATGAAGTCATTGTACATCTGTACACTATAAAAAAACACTAGAATTAACAGCAAAAAGTTTTAAAATTGCAACATAAAAAAGACTAAGTGAAAATAGTTTTAATAATAAACACCTTTCAAAGATCAAGGCGCTTAAATAATTAAAACAGTAAATAAACAGACCTAAAAACAAAAACAAACTGGATACAAAAAAAACTGGCTCTAGCAGATTTTTAAAAAATTTAATAAACGGAAAGAATGAAGAAAAGTTTGATTATGGAGAGTACGCTGTTTGGAAGAGTTTTGAGTCTGCTTAAGAAGGTGGGGAGGGAGTCACAATTATGGAGGGAGAGAGTTCCAGAGTCCAAGGAACGCAGCGCGTTCAGCCACTCTGCTCCACGTTCAGCCACTCTGCTCCACATTCAGCCACTCTGCTCCACATGGTGCTGAGGCGAGCAGAGGGAATGGAGAGGTGGATGGAGGAGGAGGACCAGAGGGAGCGAGTTGGGGTGGTCACATGGAGGAATTCAGAAAGGGGGGGGGGGGGGGGGCTAGGTTGTGGATGCACTTGAACATGTACAGCAGTATTTTGTAGTGGATATGACTTTTGATAGGGAGCCAGTGGGGGTACTGGAGGATGGGGGTGATGTGTCCTTGTGATGATGCGAACAGCTGAGTTGTGAACCAGTTACAATTTATGGATGGATTTGTGAGGAAATCCAAACATTAGTCCAGGTGGGAGGTGACCAGGCTGTGTATGAGTATGTGTTGGCTGAGGGAGGGGCAGAGGCAGAGGCCGTTTATCTTTAGGGGGTGGAAATACAGTGTGGGTGATGTGATTTATGTGTGAGCAGAAGCAGCATGTGCTGTCGAGGATGACACCCAGACTCTTAACCTGGGGGGAGGGGAAGACTGAGGAATTGTCAATGGTGACAAAAACTGTCAATTTTTGAAAGATGGGAGTCGACATTTTAGTTAATGCCCTAATATATATATATATATATATATATAACATTTATTAATTAATATATAATATTTATTATAATAATTGTTTTCTTCATTTGGCTCAATTCAAGCACAAAAACACTTTCCAGGTGAAACTGATCTTGGTCAGATTTCTTCAATCAGATGTTGGAAAAAATGTCAGAAAATCCTTTCTCTTGAAAATGTGAGCAAGTGTGGAGTGATATGACTGGAGCACCATGACAAGAGAGTGGGTTTTTAGAGGAACTGCCGGGTTCAGCTGCAAGTGATAGAGCGAAATAGGGAACACCCACATAAGTGGGGAGTGGGAAATGCTGGGTGTTCTCCTCTGTGGACTGGTCCAGATCTACTGTCTATAAAGCAGTTCTTCTATCCTCTGTAGGTGATTCTGTCTGAAGGTCACATTTCCATTTCTTCCAGTGTAAATATAATCAAACCTCACATATAATGAAAGTCGCTGACCTCAAACAGATAAACAGCTGATGAGCAGAAAAGAAGATGGTCATAAACATAGACATTATCTAAAGAACAGCAGATTAGAAATTGGGCAACGAGTCAACCCCAGGTTCAGAGATGGTGTAATACGTTTCCTTTTCCAGCTCAGACTTCGACCTTTGACCTTCCAACCTCACCGGCCTCATTCCAACGCCTTGGCTTCAGCCTCGTTAATCGCTGACATTCCCATTAATCTGACACGGATGTTTAGAGAGAGCAGCACTAACACGATTACATAAAGTGTAGGCAGTGAATGAGGTGGACGTACGACGGTCGTATCCAGGCCAAAGGGAAGTGAACGCAGCACGAAACATTCAGAGTCAGACACCACCAAGTGCCAGAAGGAAGGATTATGTCCCAGTGAGGGCAGATAAAGTCTAGGCACAGATTTTGTGATTTACAAAGAGCCTGTGGAGCAGTGACAGGGACTGTTTTTTTAGATTCACCTGCGAAATAAAACATGTTCTATTTACAGACTCACCACCGCTACGTACACACTGGAAAAAAGCCCCTCTACAAACAAGCACAAAACTAATACAAGATAGTTTGGCTTGAATTAAATTAAATATTTAATTTTGCAAAAATAGTCAATCTTGAATTAAGCAAAAAATTAATTACTTTGCAGGTTAACCCCAGCTATAGTGCAATTATGGTTCTGGTCCGTATCTTCATGGTTATGGTCTACATCAGGGGTCCCCAAACTTTTTTCTGTGAGGGCCACATAACTGTTCCCTTCTCAGATGAGGGGGCGGGGTCAGTTTGTTACAGAAAAAGTGTGACCATTGCAGGAGTGACTAAATGTAAAAATGTATTGTTTTCCAGAAAGACACAATCAAATAACCGTCTGTGGGTTTTTCACAGAACAAAAGTCCATTGAACATAAACTTCTTGGTCTTAACAGGTCCAAGTCATGACTCATATGAGCGTCTGTTAAAGTTCTTGTGTTAAACTAGTCAGTAACTAATAGTTAATCATGAAAATAGTTCAAAACTGAGGAATATTTTATTGCAAAAGTCCAACTTTATTATCAAATACAAATACACATATATGAAAAAAAAAAATCTAAATGTTGTCTGGTATTGTTTAGGGGGGGGGGGGGGGGGCACTGATCTATATCTTTATGGTTGTGGTCAAGATGTTTTTTAATGCATTTCGTCATCCCTAGTCCATGTCTAGTCTTGTGATCTCCTCCTCTGCTGAGGCCTTGTTTTAGCACTTTTTATTAGTGATGTTACCATAGCAACTGACGCCATATAGTAACATCATCGAAAGGTTCCATTTCTGTTTGGAGACACACGCCTGAGAGGACAGGGCTACGTCAAAAGTCTCATCTCGTCATCTGAACCCACTTTATCCTCACTAGGGTCACAGGGGTCACTGGGGGTCTAATCCAGCTACAATGGGTGAAGGCGGGGTACACCCTGTATGAGTCTCCAGTTCATCTCAGGGCTGAACATATACACCATATACATAGACAAAAGTAGTTCCCCCAAAGAAGTCCCAGAAGTTCCAATAGTGGAAACACGCCTTTAATGCATCACATTATTTCCAGAGTAACAATAACGACGACACAGTTATGGATAAAGTCGTTAAGTAATTACTCCGTTACTTGAAATATGGCTGCATTAGTAACGCTATTATACTCTAATGTTGTTATTTCCAGCAGTGGTGGGAGTGGAACAGTAATTCAAATTTCTCTTGCTTTCATATAAACACAGTTCTGGGAAACAAAAACAAAAATCTTTAATCGAACTAAAGCAATAATTCTAATTTGTCAGTGCATGTAAATGTCCTGAATGTTCTGTTCCTCACCTGAAGCTGTTGTTGAGTTCTGACAGACAGGACACACTCTGACTGCTGCGCCGCCGCCCCCCCTCTGTATGTGGACGCTGCAGAGGAGGAGTGGGGCTGAGCTTCAGCGTTTCCACCTGAAGCTGCAGTTCCTCCACCTGCGTCTGCAGAAGCTCAACTGTTTCTGTCAACCTGCAGCGACAACACACAACACACAACACAGAACACACAACACACAACACAGAACACACAACACACAACACAGAACACACAACACACAACACACAACACACAACACACAACACACAACACACAACACACAACACACAACACACAACACAGAACACAGAACACAGAACACAGAACACAGAACACAGAACACAGAACACACAACACACAACACAGAACACAGAACACAGAACACAGAACACAGAACACAGAACACAGAACACAGAACACAGAACACAGAACACACAACACACAACACACAACACACAACACACAACACACAACACAGAACACAGAACACAGAACACAGAACACAGAACACAGAACACAGAACACAGAACACACAACACACAACACACAACACACAACACACAACACACAACACACAACACACAACACAGAACACAGAACACAGAACACAGAACACAGAACACAGAACACAGAACACAGAACACACAACACAGAACACAGAACACACAACACACAACACACAACACACAACACACAACACACAACACACAACACACAACACACAACACACAACACACAACACAGAACACAGAACACAGAACACAGAACACAGAACACAGAACACAGAACACACAACACAGAACACAGAACACAGAACACAGAACACAGAACACAGAACACAGAACACAGAACACAGAACACACAACACACAACACACAACACACAACACACAACACACAACACACAACACACAACACACAACACACAACACAGAACACAGAACACAGAACACAGAACACAGAACACACAACACACAACACAGAACACAGAACACAGAACACAGAACACAGAACACACAACACACAACACACAACACACAACACACAACACACAACACACAACACACAACACACAACACACAACACACAACACACAACACACAACACACAACACAGAACACACAACACAGAACAGAGGTGAGAACCAAAGAAGAGAAGTTCACAAAGGTTCAGGTCACACAAACAAACCCAGAGGTGGAAGTAACGAAGTGAAAGTACTTCAATACTGTACTTCAGTCGATATTTAGCTATCTGTACTTAACTTGAGTACTTATTTTTCTGTAAACTGTACTTTATACTCTTTACATTTATATAAATATCTGTACTTTATACTCTTTACATTTATATAAATATCTGTACTTTATACTCTTTACATTTATATAAATATCTGTACTTTATACTCTTTACATTTATATAAATATATGTACTTTATACTCTTTACATTTATATAAATATATGTACTTTATACTCTATGAGACATGGAAATGAGTGTGTGTGTGTGTGTGTGTGTGTGTGAAGCGTTAGTTACAGTAAAACCTGTCAGTTCTACTTTTACTTTAACACACACATGCACATTAAATCACAGACTGATGCCTCCTGCGTTCCAACAAGGGTGGAGCTACTCCCTCACCCTGAACCACTACGGTCCTGCACTTTTCCCCTCGGTCTGAAAGCCCCCCTCTTACTTATTCTGACCCCCCCTCCACACACACACACACACACACACACACACACACACACACACACACACACACACACGCACACACATACACACACTTCATCCTGCACAGACTGTAGGGGAGACTGGGGACAGTGGAAACACTGGTCAGTTGTAACACTTGTAATTGGTCCAATCAGGAACAACTTTGGATCAACCTAATTCACTCTGCACATGCTCAGTTCAGTCCTTACTCCATATTTATAAAAGAAAACATCATTTTGTGATCCGTGATATTTTTACTGTAATTATTTTTGTGATTCATAGTTTGTTTGTAGTTGGACTCATTAAAGGCAGGTCTGACTGATATTTTAAGGAATTATTATTTAACAAACTATTTTTATTTCACTACTTATAAAATACAGACGCAAGTCATTTTCATTAGTGTGATCTGCCCAGAATTAAAAACTATCACATCTATAACCAGTGGTTACACATTGATTAAACATTAGTTTGATATCAGAATATTATACAGGGTTTGAAAGTCAGTTATCTTTGTGAGATAAACAAAGATTTATGGAACTGTTAATCTACATGTCCATAATTACATAATATAAGATTATTATATCCTGTGTAGATAAATGTTCTCATTTCAGATATCGGCCGATATATCGGATATCAGCTTTTTTAACGCTCCAATATTGGTATCGGCTCCAAAAATCCAATATCAGCCGTGCTCTATTCTGTACTTTATACTCTTTACATTTATATAAATATATGTACTTTATACTCTTTACATTTATATAAATATATGTACTTTATACTCTTTACATTTATATAAATATATGTACTTTATACTCTTTACATTTATATAAATATATGTACTTTATACTCTTTACATTTATATAAATATATGTACTTTATACTCCTTACATTTATATAAATATATGTACTTTATACTCTTTACATTTATATAAATATATGTACTTTATACTCTTTACATTTATATAAATATATGTACTTTATACTCTTTACATTTATATAAATATATGTACTTTATACTCTTTACATTTATATAAATATATGTACTTTATACTCTTTACATTTATATAAATATATGTACTTTATACTCTTTACATTTATATAAATATATGTACTTTATACTCCTTACATTTATATAAATATATGTACTTTATACTCTTTACATTTATATAAATATCTTTATATTCTTTACATCCTCAGAATAGACTCGTTACTTTTCAAACTAAACAGATGTAACAGTACAAAAAACAAATCTCTTAAATAGGTGTTAAGTTTCTTATCTAATAATTATGACTCTTTCATAATTTTGACTTTTTATTTCACAATTGTACTTTGTGTATCAATTACGCATTTTTTTAAATCTCTTAGATGACTTTAAATCATAATGATGACTTTTTATCTCAACAGTTGGTGTTTCTTCTGTTCTCTCTCTTATCCCTCTATCTTCTGCTGTGCTCCTCAGCTCTCCACACACAGTTAGTGGTTACTCTGTTCTCTCTCTCTCTCTCTCTTACCCCTGTATCTTCTGCTGTGCTCCTCAGCTCTCCACACACAGTTAGTGGTTACTCTGTTCTCTCTCTCTCTCTTACCCCTGTATCTTCTGCTGTGCTCCTCAGCTCTCCACACACAGTTAGTGGTTACTCTGTTCTCTCTCTCTCTCTTACCCCTCTATCTTCTTCTGTGCTCCTCAGCTCTCCACACACAGTTAGTGGTTACTCTGTTCTCTCTCTCTCTCTCTCTTACCCCTGTATCTTCTGCTGTGCTCCTCAGCTCTCCACACACAGTTAGTGGTTACTCTGTTCTCTCTCTCTCTCTTACCCCTGTATCTTCTGCTGTGCTCCTCAGCTCTCCACACACAGTTGGAGGTTACTCTACTCTCTCTCACCCCTGTATCTTCTGCTGTGCTCCTCAGCTCTCCACACACAGGTGGTGGTTACTCTACTCTCTCTCTCCCTCTTACCCCTGTATCTTCTGCTGTGCTCCTCAGCTCTCCACACACAGGTGGTGGTTACTCTACTCTCTCTCTCCCTCTTACCCCTGTATCTTCTGCTGTGCTCCTCGGCTCTCCACACACAGTTGGTGGTTACTCTACTCTCTCTCTCTCTCTCTCTTACCCCTTTATCTTCTGCTGTGCTCCTCTGCTCTCCACACACAGTTGGCGGTTGTTCTGCTCCAGCTCTCGCGCAGACACGTCCAGCTGCTCATACACTTTTGCGTGCTGATCGTTGACCTGCCTCAGCAGCTCCACCTGTTTGGTCAAATACTGGGGACACAAACGAGAAGAATGTAGCTGAGAAATGTATCCCACCTCTAGTGGAAGAAAATATTTTGGCCTGATGAGTTGGTCGAGTGATGCTCAATAGAGCCTCTGGACCAATCACAACGCTCTGTGGAGTGTAATCCTGGTCGTCAAGAGCTACAATCCTGCATGTTTTAGATGCATGTCCCTTCCAACACACCTAATAAACCTGTCATCCATCTCTGCAGAAGATTGATAATGACCGTCAGGTGAGTTTGAAGAGGGATACGTCTGAAACATGCAGGATAGTAGCTGTTAAGGATCAGGCAGAGGTGGTAAAAGTACTCACATTCTGTACTTAAGTAGAAGTACAGCAACTTATGTGAAAAAATACTCTGGTAAAAGTAGATGTACTGATTCAACTCCTTTACTGAAGTAAAAGTAAAAAAGTACTTATTTCTCAATTGTAATAAAGTACAAAAGTAAAAAGTAAAACCATTTTTTGTGCCATAAATACAATAATACTTTTTTAACCAGGAAAAATCTGAAACATTTCAAAAGTATCTAAGATAAAGATAATGTGTTTGATCACGTTTTACTCAGTGTTGTGGTTATGGACAGTAAATTTACGAAAAATGGGAAAAAAGTCACAATTGAGATAAAAAAAGTCATCACGAGATTTTAAAAAATTACAATAAGGGTATATATTTATATAAGGGTCATATAACTATAATATATAAAGTCACAGTTTCTCTCCTCCACTGATTTTTCTACTGTCACATCTGTTTAGTTTAAAAAAGTAAGAGTCTATTCTGAGAATGTAATTAGTATAAAGTACAGATATTTATATAAAAATGTAGGGAGTAAAAGTAAAAAGTTGTCAGAAAAATAAATACTCAAGTAAAGTACAGATATCTAAAAATTCTTCTTTTACTTCGTTACTTTCCACCTCTGGGACAGGACTGTAGTGAGTTTTGTGGGCGGGGCTTAGCACCATGACGACAGGCAGAAGAAATATGATGGTGATGAATAAGGAACAGCGCACGTTTAATTTGTCGTTTCTCTAAGAAACTCCAAGAAAGTGAAGTCTGTTCTTTTAAACAAAGATAGATTTGCTGTTTTTCCAACTTAGGTATCAGCTGGTGGCTTCATTCAACACTATTTTTTTCCTTTTTTTTTGCTTCATTCCAAAAAGTTTATTTTGTTGTTGTTTTATTCAAGATGTGTTTTTGTGTTCAATTCAAGACTATTTTTGCCTATTAAAAAAAAAAAAATAAAGTCATGATTTTTTCTTTTCTTCTTTTTTTTTGCTTTATTCAAGATTTTCTTTTACTTAAAGACTATTTTTTGCTCAATAAATTCCAGATTATTTTTTTTTGCTCACTTCAAGATTTTTTCTTTTTTCCCCTTTATTCAAGTTTTTTTTTCTTGCTAAATTCAACACTATTTTTCTTAATTCAATTTATTCAATTCAATTTATTTCAACTATTTTTGCTTATTTCAAGAAGTGGACGTTCATCTATAGTCTGTCCTTCAGTGTGGTCCTCCTTTAAATGACTTCTTTTTCCCACTGGGTTTTGGAGTTTTTGTCTTTCCTAGAAGGAGGGTCTTGGGACAGGGGATGTTTGAGACTTTATCTATTTCTGTGGTTGTGATTTGGAGCTTTATAAATAAAATTTAATTGAATTATTTCAGTCAGATAGAATAATTTATTTATAGACAATAGATCTGGACAAATCCGATTGAACTAATCGCACATCACTGAGGTGCAGCACTGCCCTCACTGGCTTGTAAGGAAGAGTTCTAATGGAGGATGTCTGCTCAGCTTTCGGGGAGGACCGATGATGGTCACACACATGCACTAAATAATATAGTATATGGCTGCCAGACTGGAATATGCACTGATCTCAAGCAATGTTGACTCCCCCTCTGTGGGGTTAAAAGATATATAAAAATAAATAAATAAATGAATGAAATAAGTGAGTGAATGAATAAAAAAAAAAGAAAAAAATGCAGACAAATTAGGAAAAGAAAAAAAGGAAGAAAAAAGAAGGGGAAAAGAAGAAGGAAGGGAAGAAAAATAAAAGAAAACAAACAAACAAAAAACTATTTGTTACCTACTTTCCTATCTGCTCATTTGTTTTTGTTTTTTTGGGGGGTTTTTTGTATATATGTATATGTTTAGTACTTCAGTTATTTATTATTGGTATTGTTATTATTTTTATTATTATCATCATTTTTGTACTATGCACTATATTGCTATAAGATGAATTCAGTTTATTGGGGAAGTGAAGAAGGGGTAGGATTAAATAAGTTTATGCTTCATCCTACTCTTTTTCGGACATGTCATTGTTATTATTATTATTATTGTATTGATTATTGTTGCACTTTGCACATGTTCGAAATAAATCATTCAAATCAAATCAACAAAATCAGTTTAACTGGTTCAATGAAGATTTTTCTTTGCTTAATTCAAGAAAAAAATATATTGTGTTCCATTTTTTTACTTGTTTTCAGAGTAGCATTGTTGAACTTTTAAAAACTGTAAGTGATTTAAATGTGACAAATGTTTGCAGATGTATTAAATATAAAGAGCTTTTGTTTCCCTGTGTGTCTCCTGTGTGTCTCCTGTGTGTCTCCTGTGTGTCTCCTGTGTGTCTCCTGTGTGTCTCATGTGTGTCTCTCCTCTGTGTCTCCTCTGTGTCTCCTGTGTGTCTCATGTGTGTCTTATGTGTGTCTCCTCTGTGTCTCATGTGTGTCTCCTTTGTGTCTCCTGTGTGTCTCCTCTGTGTCTCATGTGTGTCTCATGTGTGTCTCATGTGTGTCTCCTCTGTGTCTCATGTGTGTCTCCTCTGTGTCTCCTCTGTGTCTCATGTGTGTCTCATGTGTGTCTCCTCTGTGTCTCCTCTGTGTCTCCTCTGTGTCTCCTCTGTGTCTCCTCTGTGTCTCCTGTGTGTCTCCTTTAGTTGCGTCTCCTTCAGGTACAGGTTCTTATCAGCTGCAGCAGAACCTTTAGTCTTTAATCTAATCTCCTGCAGAAAATCAACAGACAAATAACAACAGTGATGTTCCAGTTCACAGCGTCAGCAGAACTCTGAGTGGAACACAGGACGTCACAAAGTCCTGAATCAAAGTCTGACGTTGGAAACAGTCCAACTCTGTCCTTAAGTGTATTAGTCTCATTCTAGTCCAAATATGATCAGACAGAAGAAACATGTGAAGCTTGACTATGATATGAATTCATAGTCATTCATTAAAGGAGTCATTCTATGGTTATTTCATTAATATTACTGTGTTCTTCATTGTTATTGAATACATTGTGTGTTGGATCTATTTAAAAAAAAAAAAACGTCCAGATTGTTTTGTTTCCAGCTGTTTTTTCACGGTACAAAAATAACTTGAACCACAGAGTTTACCGATACTTCCTCATATGACGCGTTGACAAAGCGTCTCTGATTGGCTCAGAATGTGTGAAAGGAACACTCCTCCCTCCCCTCTAGCTCTCTGTATGTGTTTACCTTTACCAGAGTAACATCCAGCTAGGTTTTGTTCCATCACTTGTTCTGAAAACGTGCAGGAAAAAAACGAGGCTTTATTTCTTGTAGATGCTAATGCTAATGCTACTTCAGATTCACTGCAATGGGGGATGGGTTTAACCCCACGTGAGCGATGCTAAAGTCCGTCTGATGTCAGATGGACTGGCTTTTTCTGGGTCTCTCGTTCCTCACGCCATTTTCTGTAAATGCAGAAAAGTGGTTTTCAGCGGAATGACACCTTTAAGCGTACGGGTGGGATCAACAGCTGTCTTTCAAACTGCTCTGCATGTAATAGGCCAACGTTATGACCAATCAGAGAAACAAACAGTGTGACGTATACAGAGTGATGCAAACAAGTCTAAGCTAGCGTCTACGTGTTTGTTTTAACATCCTATAGGCTAGGCTAATTAACGTTAACACACCGCTAACAGTGGAGGAAAAATATCTAACCAGGTCTGTGCTGCTTATCGGACCATAGACTGAATATAAGTTCGTACTTTTTTTTTTTTAAAGTTTGTACTTCTTCAACCCTGTCGTCATTGTGTTAAGCCCCGCCCTACAATCTCACTACACAGATGGAGCATTGTGATTGGACCAGTAAAATGGAACCGGTCCTGGCTGAGGCTCTGTGGAACGTCACTAGACCAACGATTCGGGCAAAAATATTCGGGCTAGTTTACTAGACTACTGCAGAGGTGGATCTGATTAAACGAGTCTGAACAAAATCTGTTTAACTGGTTCCACTAGAAGATTATTTTAATTGATTTTTTCCTTTTTTTGATGCTTAATGATGTTTTTTTTTTCCTGAATTCAATATTTTTGTTGTTTAATTCAAGATTTTGGTTTTTTTGCTTGTTAAATCTTTTTTTAAATTCAAGCAAAATATGAAGGCATCTGCAAGTGGACAATAAATAATTGAAATATTCTTTCAGAAAATCTTACCAAGATCATTTTCACTGTTTCCATTTGGCAGATTTTTTTTTTTTGCATAATTAAAGATTTTATTATATTTTTGTTTATTCAACAAAACAACTATTTGATTGAATTACATTAAAACATTTAATCAGATTAATCAGGATGATGCTTTTATTTTGACAGCCCTAGTTTACATTTATTTATGAGGCTAAAGTAGGAACTTAACTGTCATTTGTTTTTGACTTAAAATCAGGAAAACGATGCCGTTTCTCCTCCTGCCTCAGACAGAGGAGGCGCTCTGCCTGATTTTTACCTCGATTTCCTGCAGCTGCTCCTGGTTGGTGGCGTACATCTGCTGCAGACCCTGTTCCAGCTCCCGATTCCGCTCCAGAAGACTCTTCCCCAACTCAGCTGCCAGCTGCAGATCTGCAGGAGGAACAGGGTCAGTGAACGCACCACTACTGCAGGAGGAACAGGGTCAGTGAACGCACCACCACTGCAGGAGGAACAGGGTCAGTGAATGCACCACTACTGCAGGAAGAACAGGGTCAGTGAACACACCACTACTGCAGGAAGAACAGGGTCAGTGAACACATCACTACTGCAGGAAGAACAGGGTCAGTGAACACACCACTACTGCAGGGGGAACAGTCTGTGAATGCACCACTACTGCAGGAGGAACATGGTCAGTGAATGCACCACTACTGCAGGAGGAACAAGGTCAGCGAACGCACCACTACTACAGGAGGAACAAGGTCAGTGAACGCACCACTACTGCAGGAAGAACAGTGTCAGTGAACACACCACTACTGCAGGGGGAACAGTCTGTGAATGCACCACTACTGCAGGAGGAGCAGGGTCAGTGAACACACCCACGCCTTCACATCCAACCACTGCTAAGAACTGATGGACAGTCTTATGGCTGTTGTCCAGAACCTGCCCTTTAAGCTTTTTAACTTGTGGCCAAACTGTTACTAATCTGGGATTAACCCCCCCACCCCACCTCCCCACCCCCACCCTGTTGTTTTTGTTTGTCTGCCTGTTTGTAAAATATTCAGTAAAATTGAAAAAAAATGACCAAAATATTCAGTAAAATGAAAAAAAAATTATAACATAATCAATAACATTTTTTAAAATGACCAAAATATTCAGTAAAATGAAAAGTAAAATTTGACATTTGACCCCAGACTTATCTTGGATGTTTATCACGAACACACACGTGTAAACATTTTATTAGTTTGATTCCAGAAGCATTTTACTAATAGACCAGTGTTAATCTGTTGGAGACTTTTACTACAGTCTTTTGTTAGTTTGTTTTTTTTAATATACACCCTGTTCATGACAGTGTTTCTGTGTCTTTATACTAACAGTAATAAATATACATTATGTATACTTTTATGACACCTACTTTTTATTAATTTCCTTGCACTTGTACAATGACAAAAAACATTCTATTTACCAGATGACATACTTTATTTCAATATTTTTTCCAAATACACTGGTGTACATGTTTACAAAATGCTTCTGGAATCAAACTAATGAAATGTTTGTTAGTGATAAAAGTTTTAATTATGGTTGGATCAAGTTTCCAAGATAAGTCTGGGGTCAAAATGTCAAATTTTACTTTTCATTTTACTGAATATTTTGTTCATTTTAATGATTATTTTGTTCATTTCTGGTCACTTTTAACATCATCTAATAACACTAAATAACAATAAATAAAATGTTCTGGAATCAAACTAATGAAATGTTCCCACATGTGTGTTAGTGATAAAGAAAACTAAAGTCTTAAATGCTGGTCGACTCAAGTTTCCAAGATATGTCTGAGGTTAATCTGTGAAATTTTATTTTTTATTTGTATTAATATTTTGGTATTTGTTGTTCATTTTAGTAAATATTTTCTTCATTTTACTGAATATTTTGGTCATTTTTGTTCATTATTTTTGTTCATTTTAATTTGAGTATTTTCTTATTCAACATATTTGTCATTTATTTTGGTCCATTTTCTTGATTATTTTGGTCTTTCTTTTAATTATTTTGTTCATTTCTGGTCACCTTTAACACCATCTAATAACACTGGTCTATAAATAAAATGTTCTGGAATCAAACTAATGAAATGTTCCCACATGTGTGTTAGTGATAAAGAAAACTAAAGTCTTAAATGCTGGTCGACTCAAGTTTCCAAGATAAATGTTCTGCACGTATATAGTTCTTTTCCACCTTCATGGTTCAAAGCTCTTTACATTAGCCTCACATTCACCCATTCACACACACTCATACACCAGTAGGTTTCGAAGGTTCTGTCAGTCCTACTGGGTTCAGTTTCTTTGCTCAAGGACATTTCGACATGTGAACAGCCAGAGCCAGGATGTGAACTGCCAACCCTTGGAGTGCAATTTCACTTTTCATTTCAATGAATATTTTGGGGGGTTTTTTTGCTCATTTTACTCAATATTTTCTTCATTTTTGTTCATTTTACTGAACTTTTTTGTCATTTTATTCATTATTTTTGGTCATTTTTATTTAAGTATTTTCTTATTCTACTATTTGCTGTTTGTTTTGGTCAATTTTCTTGATTATTTTGGTCATTTTTTAAAATTATTTTGTTCATTTCTAGTCATGTCAAGTCTTAAATGCTGGTTGACTCAAGTTTCCAAGATAAGTCTGAGGTCAAAGTGTGAAATTCTTAGAACAAACAATAGAATTGGTTTTAGTCCAAAGGAATACTGTTCTCAAACAGACCGCTCTTTTATCTGTAATTCAGTGGATTTTGGATCATTTTAGTTTTAGTTCCCTCTTCTCTATTTTACTCCATTTAACTTCATTTTTAGTGAATTGTAGTGGATTTTTAGCCATTTTAGTACATTTTTAGTCCAATTTTCTTTACTCTTAGGACATTTTTACTTTATTGAGTATTTTCGTATATTTTTAGTGTGTTTAACTTTATTTATAGTGAATTGTAGTGTATTTTTAGACATTTTTTTTCTGTTTCTATGGCATTTTTACTCTATTTGTTGAGTATTTTAGTAAATTTTTAGTGCCTTTTAGTGTATTTTTGGCAAAAATTAAAGTGAGGGAAGGGAACATTTAAATGTATTCATGTTTTTCAGTCTCCAGCTTTTGACCTGTTAAACAATAAAAGTGTATGTTTTAATCCAAACTGCAGGGTGTTCCCTTTACAAAAAGCCCATTCTTTTATTTTGTAGTTTAGTGAATTTTGGATAATTTTAGTACATTTTTCTCTATTTTTAATTAATTGTAGTGTATTTTTAGCCATTTTAGTACATTTTTAATAACATTTTCTCTACCTTCAAGACATTTTTACTCTATTTATTGAGTATTTTAGTATATTTTAGTCCCAAATTAATTAGGCAATTGGGGAAAATGTAAATGTATCAGTGTTTTTCAGTCTCCAGGTTTTGACCTGTTAAAAAAACAATAAACGTGAGTGTTTTAATCCAAACCCCCAGTGTGTTCCTTTACAAAGAGTCCATCCTTTTGTCTGTATTCCAAACAGTTGAAGAATGGCTGTAGTTTTCATTTCCAGATGCATTTTTCAGAAGCAGCTCAAAATAGTAAAGGGTTAAATTAAATATTTTCCCCAAACCCTGAACAAAGACAAACAAAGGACATAAAGATTCAGATGGGAATCAATTAGACAGACTACCGGTGTTAACAGCCAAAGAAAATTAAAACGTTTATTATATCAAAGACATTTTTTTTTAAAGCTGCAGCTGAATTTAGCCACTTTTATTTTTGCCGCATATGCGCGTGCTTGTTCCTTCCGTGCGTTAAGGTGCTTTATTCTATTTAAGTCAAATATCTCCATAGTGCATCCTTGGAACAATAATACATATTAGGGTGAATATAATGACGTGGATACTTAATTAAATGACTCCAGGATCCTTTGACTTTCACATAATGTGTTCATAGAAACAGAATATGTGTTATTTTATTATTGAAGGTTATTTTTGTGACAAATTAAAAATGTTTCTTAGGTTTATTCTACAAACACACAGACTCTAAGATAAAGGAAACTGTACCATGTTCAGGTCCGCTTGTCGTACCACGGTTCCTCCTCCTTGATCTCAAATTCTTCCTCTACTATCCTGTCGGTCAACATCTTGTATTCTTCTACTTCCTTCTTTTTCTTCTTCTTTTTCCTTCCTCTTCTTCTTCTAAACGCAGACTTATTTCATCAGTGGTTCTGTTTGTGTCCTGTCAGCCGTTATTTGTCCTCCCTGCAGCTCCTGAAGCAGGTACCGGTGTGCGCTCCTCACCGGACACACGGACCTTGAACGCACCACCGCTGCCCCGTCAGGTGTCCGCCTTGGATTTTCACAATAAAATACCTGTTTGGGAAAATGGTGAGTTATACAGCAGTGGTTCTCCAAGTTAATATAATATAATATAATATAATATAATATAATATAATATAATATAATATAATATAATATAATATAATATAATATAATAATATAATATAATATAATATAATATAATATAATATAATATAACATAACATAACATAACATAAATAATATAATATAATATAATATAATATAAATATAATATAATATAATATAATATAATATAATGTAATGTAATGTAATGTAATGTAATCTAATCTAATCTAATATAATATAATTTAATGTATATAATATAATATAATATAATATAATATAATATAATATAATATAATATAATATAATATAATGTAATGTAATGTAATGTAATGTAATGTAATCTATCTAATCTAATCTAATCTAATCTAATATAATATAATATAATATAATATAATATAATATAATATAATATAATATATATCTATTCTATTTGTCATGTAACAAAATATCTCATCTTAAATCTATGTCGTTTTGGAGAAAATTGAGATAAAAAGCTAAAATGATGAGGTGAAAAGTCAAAGTTATGAGAATAAAAGTTAAATAATGAATATAAAAAGTCAAAATAATGAGATAAAAAGTAAAAAATATTAGATAAAAAGCCAAAATTATTAGATAAAATGTCAAAAAAATATTACATAAAAAGCCAAAATCATGAGATAAAAAGTCAGAATTGTGAAACAAAAGTCAAAATTATCAGTTAAAGTCTAAATTCACAGTCACTAAGCACTACCAGAGTTAGACCATATATAAGTCACACTGTGGTTTTTGTAGAAGTAGTTAATATACAGTAACAATAACTGCCTCATGTCTAATAATCTACCCACAACTACTGAACAACAACATAACTTTAAGGTCATTTTTCTCAGTTTGGTGTCTGTGCAGTTACTGCCTTTTTACTTTGTAGAACAGAATAGAATATAAAACTTTATTGCAGGATATTATTTGGTTACTCAGCAGTAAACTATCAACAATGGAGGCACAAGGTAACAGCATAAATTTTAAAACATAAAATCAAAATAATAATAATAAATTCTTCTTCTTTGTCTTCTTCATCTTCTTCTTCTTATTATTATTATTAGATAAATAGCGCTGTAAAATGTTTTAAATGTTCTAATGAGATTAATCACAGGTTACTATGAATACATTTTGATTAATCATGATCTAAATGTGGGCGGCACAGTGGTGCAGTGGTTAGCACTCGTGCCTCACAGCAAGATGGACCCTGGTTTGAATCCGTACCAGACCTTTCTGTGTGGAGTTTGCATGTCCTCCCTGTGTCCACGTGGGTTTTCACCGGGCACTCAGGTTTCCTCCCACCATCCAAAGACACGCACTGATAGGTTAATTGTTAATCTAAAATTGGCCATAGGTGTGAATGTGAGAGTGATTGTTTGTCTATATATGTTCAGCCCTGAGATGAACTGGAGACTCATACAGGGTGTACCCCACCTTCGCCCATTGTAGCTAGATTAGGCCCCCAGTGACCCCTGTGACCCTAGTGAGGAATAAAGCGGGTTCAGATAATGAATGAATGATCTAAATGTTGCCAGTCAACTGCTCTGTCTGGTTGTTTGTTTGTATTTTCAAAGAATACAGCAAAAAAAAAATCATACAAAAAAAGCAGAGCAAAAAAAGGCAAAAATATTAAAAAACACGTTGACATTTACTGAAATTCAACAAAAATCAACACAAAATAATGATTAAAAATTTTAAAAATATTCTAAATTCTTCTAAAATACAGAGAAAAAAACACACAAAAATGTGATAAAACAACCAGAACATGAACAAAAATACTAATATATGTAATTAACATGTTTATTCAACACCTTTTCAACAAAACAACTGTAAACAACTGTTCCACTGAAGTGTTCAGTTCAGTTATTTTTATTATTATTTTATCATAAAATTAAAATAATAATAATAATAATAATAATAATAATAATAATAAATCAAAAATACATAAAAAAATAAAATAAAATACAGAACAAAGAGCAAAGGATAAAATAAGGCGTCACTACTCAAAAGGAGTAGGTTGAAGTTCAAAGAACTTATTAAAGATCCTTCCCCTCATTTAATACAAAAACAATCTTATGTATTTCATTTATATCACTCATTTCAATGTCCATCTTGATCATATGTTTTAAAACTGACCTCCACCATTATTGCATGTGGTCTATTTTTGCAGCATTTACACATTTTTATCTATGGACAAACACTTTATAATGAAGGAGAAAAAAAACAAAAAAACAAATGAAGAGCTTTGTACCACACTTTATATATTTTTGTTTATTATGTATTATGTTGTGTGTTCAAATTAATTATGACGATGATTAATCTACAATGTGTAATGTGTTAGACTTCACATTAGTGACATTATTCATTCACTTTCACATGTGCACTCTGGTGGTGGTAAACTACATTAGTATCCACAGTTGTCCTGGGGCAGACTGATCGGGGTGTGGCAGCCATTTTGCGCTTATGGCCCCTCCCACCACCGAACATTCATGCACTAGTGAGAGTGTCTTTGCCCAAGGACACAATGGAGTGACTAGGAGCAGGATTTGAACCATCAACCCTTCAGCTATTGCTTCAGCTCTAACAACTGAGACACATTATATTTTGTATTTTATTGTGTTTTATTGTGCTATTACTATTATTTGACTGTAGATCATATTTGGAAACTGAACTAAACTCACTTCCACAGCTTTAAACTTTGTAAATTCATCCCCGGCCTGAACTGGACCCTTTGGTGGGCTGTATTTGGTTCCCCGGGCCACATGTTTGACACCCCTGGAATAGAACATTTAACAGGAGGAACTACTGTTTTAAGGTTGGAGCACCTGGACTCATTTTAAGGGTGAACAACAAATGAATCTACTGCCATGGTTACCATGGTGATCTGTTAGTAAACTAAATAAATACAATAAAATAAGTCATTATTAAATAAATAAATAAATAAGAAAAACCCAAACAACCCCACTCACAATAAAGAAATACATGAAGATTTAATAAATAACTAAAAATAAATAAATAAATAAAATAGATTTTTCCTGGTTAAATAAATATTGTTTCATTCATGACAAAAAAATACCGTTGTATTTTTTTTTTCACTTTTACTTCAGTAAAGGAGTTTAATCAGTACTTCTACTTTTATCAGAGTATTTTTTTCACCCCAGTAGTTGTACTTCTACTGCAGTACAGAATGGGAGTACTTTAACCACCTCTGGTGTGAACTAAGCTTTTATTTTGAAGGTGATGTGGACCTGTTTCCGTTTATGTCCTTCCTCCACCGTACCTGCACCTCTGAGAACAAAACCTAGATGTGACCACCAGGGGCACTGCAGCAGAGGAAGAGGAGGAGGAAGAGGAAGAGGAAGAGGAGGAGGAAGAGGAGGAGGAGGAGGAGGAGGAGGAGGAGGAGGAGGAGGAGGAGGAGGAGGAGGAGGAGGAGGAGGAGGAGGAGGAGGAGGAGGAGGAGGAGGAGGAGGAGGAGGAGGAGGAGGAGGAGGAGGAGGTTCAATTATTTTATTATTAATAACAAACTGTAAATAGATTAGTTTCACAGTTTAGGTCAAATTAAATATATCTTTCTCAAATATAGGCACAAACATGACAACATGAGCTGTTTATATATAATTAAAATAAAATAAATGAAATACAATAAAACATAAATTTATCTTGCACTGCTCAACTCCATAATATGACACAGCATAATTATAATATATATATATATATATATATATATATATATATATATATATATATATATATATACTTTCAGTGTACTTTGAGAACATCTATCTATCTGAAGGGTCAGTGGTTCACGTCCCGGTGTTCTGTCAAAATGAGCGTCCTGTCACATTGGGCTCCCAAGTGTTTTAACAGAGAAAATGTTTGTCAATTCCTCAGCTAGATGTGTAATTGACTTGGATGCTGGATGTAAGTAACACTTTGAAAGTATATTTATTTTATTGTGCATTTGACCAGTAAACATATAAACAATCACACATGTACGATAGATTGGATATTGACGTTAGTAAGTTTTAAGTAAGTTTTGTATGATATGAATGTTATGTTATGAGTTTTCTGGTTGTTACTGTTCGTCTTAGTAATCTAATTACAATATTAGAAAAATAAAAAAGATTAAAAAAGTCTACTTATAATGGGAGCATTATATGATAATAATAGTAACGTTTCCAAATGCAAAGTAACATTTCGATGAAATTATGTGATTTTGTAGAGATTATTGTCAATGTTGTCTGCTGCTCTGGCTGTCCACATGTCCAAGTGTCCTTGGTCAAAAACACTGAACCTTGAATTGTTCCTGGTGGATCTGACAGAACCTTCCATGACAACAGTCGCTACTGGAGTGTGAATAAGTGTGAGTGAATGGGTGAATGTGAGGCTAATGTAAAACACTTTGGATAAAAGTGCAGTTTATTTATCATTTAGAATGTGGACAATGAAGACAATGAGTTTGAGGCGTGGTGTAGACAGACAGATGGATCTATATAGAGTGTGTCCACTAGGGGGCGATCATCACCAACACACCAGAGCAGACAATCTGATCAACAACAACTAACAACAACAACAACACAAACTCACACTCAAGTTGGATTTATGAACCATTTATTGACTCTTAGGTTATTGATTGTGTCATTGGTCATGTGACTCAGACGCCGCTGCTGATTGGCCATCAGAGGAGACCACCTTCCATAGACCGCCTCTTCCTGGGTGGTCACGGAGCCACAGCAGACCCCATGGACCAATCAGTGATCAGCGTGGGCATGGTCACCAGTTTCAGCCCTGAAGCTTCTTGTACTGGGCCACCTCCGACTGCAGATGGACGTTGGTGTCCACCAGCTCCTTGTACTGGACGTCCTGCTGATCCAGGTCCCATCATGAGCTGGTCCAGCTGCTCCTCCAGAGCGGTCACCTGGTGGACAAGAAGCACAAGCACAAGGTGGGTTGGACCCAGGGCTGGTTCTGCTCTATGTGCTGCCCTGAAAAACTTTTTTAGAAACATATTTTTAGTCCAGTTCCCCCTGACATGGGCAAAACATTTTTGGAAGAAAAAAGAGGTACAGTGATGTAAAATAAGTGTCTGGGTTTTTTTAATCTAAACTTATATTAGTTTTTATCTCATAATTTTGACATTTTATTACACATATTTTACTTTTTATCTCATAGTTTGACTTTTTATCTCTTATTTTTTTACTTTTTATCTCATAGTTTGACTTTTTATATCTTATTTTTTACTTTTTATCTCATAATTTGTAACTTGTTATCTCATAATTTTGACTTTTTATCTCACATTTGTAACTTGTTATCTCATAATTTTGACTTTTTATCTCACATTTGTAACTTGTTATCTCATAATTTTGACTTTTTATCTCATAGTTTGACTTTTTATCTCATATTTTTGACTTTTTATCTCATAATTTGACTTTTTATCTCACATATTTTACATTTTATCTCATAATTTGACTTTTTATCTCACATTTTTTACATTTTATCTCATAATTTGACTTTTTATCTCACATTTTTTTACATTTTTTCTCATAATTTGACTTTTAATCTCACATTTGTAACTTTTTATCTCATAATTTTGACATTTTATTACACATATTTTGCTTTTCATCTCATAGTTTGACTTTTCATCTCATAATTTGACTTTTTATCTCACATTTTTTACTTTTTATCTCACATTTTTTACGTTTTATCTCAGAATTTTGACATTTTATTACACATATTTTGCTTTTTATCTCATAGTTTGACTTTTCATCTCATAATTTGACTTTTTATCTCACATTTTTTACATTTTATCTCATAATTTGACTCTGTATCTCACATTTTTAACTTTTTACCCCCAGGGGTACGTATACCCCCATTTGAGAACCACTGCTCTAGGCGAACACCCCTCTTTGCTTTTGAAATCTGGAAAACATAGTGTCCTACATCTGATGGAGTACGACTGAGTGTCCATGAATAATCACTGTCAATGTTACGTTTAATGCTTTATTTACCCTATTTACCACAGAAAATCATGAGACAAAAAGCCAAAATTATGCAATAAAATGTAAAAATTATGAGATAAAAAGTAAAAATGATCAGATAACAAGTCATAATATGAGATAAAAAGTCAAATGATGTGATTAAAAAGGCTGGTCTGTAGTGCACACAGCGTTCAGGTGGTGTGGCTGATATTGTCCATGAAGGTTCCATGTGTTACCTGGGTCAGGTATCCGCTGAGCTTCCCGCCGTACTGGCTCAGGATTTCAGACAGAGTTCCCTCCAACACTTTCTGTAGAGGAAACACACAGTCATGTGACCTGCTCTGTGTCTAACAGGTCCACAATTTCTACTTCCTGTCACTTCCTGTGGATTGTGATGCTCACCGTGTCCAAAGTGGACTGCAGTTGGGTCTCCAGAGACTGCAGTTTAGACATGACGTGGGTGACTTGGGAGTTGGACATCTGCAGGATCTGGATGCTCAGCACCACCTTGTCCTTCAGAACCTTGGTCTGCACAAACCAACAAACACACGGCATGAACAACGTCTGAGAACGTCTGCCGCTACAGGAAGTGAGGTCATGTGGCTACCTTGTTCAGGAAGGCCTCCCGATCCTTCTGTTTCTTCGAGTAGATGTTGTCGTGGACTTGTGTGTGTCCAGACGACCTTGGTGAGGTCACCTGTGGGATGAAAGGAAGACTTCTGTTGTCATTAAAGCTGCTCTCTCAGGATGTTTCCTGATCTCCATCTCATCCTGTGGGTCCAGGTTTTGGCGGACAGTGTCCACTCACCTCCTTGTTTTTGTCCTTGAGAATCTTCAGCTCCTTCTGCAGATCCTGGATCTCCGTCTGGATGTGGGATCTGGTCTGCGTCAGCTGGTCCAGGGTCTCCTTCAGTAGGGTGGTGTCAGACTCCAGCGACCGCGGCTCCTCCTGGCTCCTGCAACACCACGACCACAGGTGAGGATGATGAAGACCACCACGACCACAGGTGAGGATGATGAAGAACACCACGACCACAGGTGAGGATGATGAAGACCACCACGACCACAGGTGAGGATGATGAAGACCACCACGACCACAGGTGAGGATGATGAAGACCACCACAACCACAGGTGAGGATGATGAAGACCACCACGACCACGGGTGATGATGAAGAACACAGGTGAGGATGAAGGAGAACAAATGTCAACTAATGAGGACAAACATGTGAAAGCAGAGTGGTCTTTAACCTGGGTTTGGACTCACTTGTTGAGGCGTTTATCAGCCGTCTGGCCGTCGTCCGTGGGTCCGTACACCTGGACAGCGGTCTGGATCTACAGACGACAAACATCAGACCAACACGTCCTACTGATGGACATATGTCCAGATGAGTATGTGTGTGGACTGGACTCACCTTGGACCTGATGGCAGAGACGGTTTGGAAGCAGGTGGTGTAGTCTCTGGAGGCGGAGTCTCCACTGGTCTCCACCCACTGCCTGATCTTCTGCTCCAGCACGGCGTTGGCGTCCTCCAGGGCGCACACGGTGGACTGATAGTCCACCAGACAGGTTTGCAGGGTCTGCATCGAGAACTTCTCATGGGAGACTTTAGCGCGATAACCTGATGAACGCATGGCGGTGCGGTTCACAGTTATGTTACTGTCGGTGTTGTTAATTACGTAAACGGTAGTGTAATTCCCCATGATGAGATGTTTCTTCTGCAGGAACTCAGAGAAGACAAAGATGACCTGGTGTCTCTGCTGCTTTTAAACACCTAGGGGTGGGGGGGGTATGGATCAGGTGGAAACTTGCCACAAACCTCACCCTTCACTACCTTTCCAAATGTTGTTACATCATGTGGAACTAACGGCTGTGGGTGATTTCTGTGGAACTGATCTCTGATTGTAATAATCTGGAAACCACTCCTTATTTTATGAATGATTCATGCTTAATCTAATAAGGATATAAAGATAATGTGGATTTAATTAATCCTTCAAATAAAATGTAAGTTTTTTTTTTTATTTAAGTTTATAAGGACTTATTTTATTCAGATTTGTATTTAAATGTTTTCTCCTACATTATCAGAATTAGAACGAGACAAACTATTAAAAGACAAAGTATTTACTGATGAATTAAAATAGTGGTTGTCAAACCTTTTCTAGTCATGTACCCCCTTAGAAACATATTTTTAGTCCAGTACCCCTGAGAAGAACAAAACATTTTTGGAAGAAAAAAGAGGTACAGTGCTGTAAAATCAGTGTCTGATTTTTAAAATCCAAATAATTGTGACATTTTGTCACAGAATTTAGCCTTTTTATCTCATAACTTTTACATTTTATTGCATAATTTTGACTTATCACATTATTTTGCCTTTTATCTCATAATTGTGGCTTTTTGTCGCATAATTTGGCCTTTTTTATCTCGTAATTTTGACTTTTTATTTGATAATTTTTACTTTTTATCTCATATTTTGACTTTTTATCACATAATTTCGAAGTTAAGAAGTTTATTGTCATATGCAAAGCAGAACAAATACTTATACTATGCAATGAAATTGTTGTTGTTTTCGTTCCCCTAAAAAAAAAAAAAAAAAAAAAAAAGGCAGACTAGGCGGTTGCCTACGGCACCACATGTCTTGGTGGCGCCAAGTCCCACAGAATTAGAATATTTAGCTAACATATTTTCTGGACTATAAGGTGCACTCAGCGTTGTACCTGAACGCATTCATTGAACAATATCATATTTTTGACGACTCATTCACTTTTGCCAAATGAACAGGAAGTTGTGAACGCTGTTATTCTGGCATTTATTGAACTGTGCTCTTATGTAGTTCACATTTCGTTCTTATCACGTTGTAATTATTGAGTCCTATAAGGAATAAAATAGGATCAAAACACAGCATTATCATAGATGTCATTTTTGTATTATTCTGAACTAATGTTGGCAACATAATGTTGTGGAATAGGAAATGATAAGGGATTTGGGTGGAGCAGAGAGAGAGAGAGAGAGAGGGGGGGGGGGGGGGGTGCAGAGAGTTTTTGGGAGCGGAGAAAAAGAGTTAAATGTACAGAGTGTGACCGGCGACCGGAGCAGGTGTTGTCCCGTTCTTGGAAATAAACATTGAAAACGAAGCTCACTGAAACCGCTCCTTGTGTTCTAAGAACCTGCAGAGGGAAGTTAACCCTGGGGTAAGGTACTTACTTCTGCCCTGGAGAGGTGGCATTTTCCCCTGATTAACTGACTACAGGATAATGTCAGGAACGGTTAATAATAAGTTTACAATAATAACACAAAAAAAAACGAAAAAAAGAACAAAAAAGTTCATTTTGGGATCCATGAACTTCTAGTTCATCATTTGGAAGAATGAACGATGAACTGAACTAATTCATATTCATTATCTTAATCTTCTTATAACTTGAACTGAACTTTGAATTAGTTCCTAATCAAGGTGAACTTTCCCAACACTGGGTGCACTTAACCATCCTCTTGTGTTCAGGTCAAATCTGACCGATTTACAATTTAAAACATTCACATATAATGTTTTTCATCTGATTGCCTCAAAGCTTTATGTTATCCTCCACACTATGCACTTGAACATATAAAAGTGATGATCGCTTCTTTCCTTGAATTCAGATTGTTGTAATTATATGTGGTGTTCCCGCTCAAAAGTGACCGCCACAGGAAATGAATGGGTATCCAGTCGATAATCATCCATCAGACACTAAACATCCTCATACACACCACCCCAACTAACTCACTCACTCACTCACTCACTCACTCACTCACTCACTCACTCACTCACTCACTCACTCACTCACTCACTCACTCACTCACTCACTCACTCACTCACTCACTCACTCACTTCAGACTGAACAATGTCTTTTGTGGGTACTAGCGATGTTAACTGATGACCATTCGACCCATGGTTGACCACAGCAACGTTGTCTGGTGATAATTTTCAGTTGTTAGTTAGAAAAAACAAAGCCATCCTGCATCAGTCATTCGACTACACAAACTCTTCAGCATTGTAGTGTAGGTTATAAAGAGGACGCTTTGTGATCTCTCCATAGCATATCTTTAAAATGATGAATTTGAACATTAGCAATAGGCTACAAGACAAAATGTATTAATAGCAAAAGCAGAGCTCAGTTAATCTATGTGGTACGACCATTTCACAACAGTTTAGAACGTTTACTCAAAACGGAAACAAAATACAAAGCTAACATCAGATAATAGAAGTTCTAGAGCTAACAGCTACAGACTGGGACAGCAAGTTGTCACCATGACAACTCGACTGCGCAGTGGTTGACCTCTGACAGACCTACTGAAAATGACATGACGGGTAATGTACGGCAGAAGGAGTTTGTGCAGAACTGACACAGGCTGGTGGACATCACTAAGGGTTTTTGTAAACCATATTTAGCAGCAGAATTTACTGGAACATCTAAAGTTTTCTCTGTGTGACGCTTTAAAATGAGCTGTTAACATAACATGGTTCCACTTCACAGTGTGACTCGAAGTGAGCGCACTGTGAGTGTGTGAGCCGATAAAACAACTGTTTTATTTTGTCAGTGGCCAACTTAATGAGGCTCAGTGATCGACCAAGATGTTTTAGAAATTTCACCAGCCCTAGTGGGTACACTCCTCTGTCCTGTGCTTATATGCCCATCCTTCCACTGAACCAAACATTCCACTGAACCACACCTTCAACTGAACCACACCTTCCACTGAACCAAATATTCCACTGAACCACAACATCCCCCGAGCAAAACATTTCACATTAACGGCACATTCCAGCCTAATCCGTGAATTATTTTCACACATACTAAACAGGTATCCGTGTGAACTCAACTCTTTCCCTTTATCTGTGCCAACCTAGTATAAGAGGAAGAGTTTCCAAAGGAGACTTTTCCCAGCAGACCTATGGAAAGCTTTGGTGACTCCTCTTTTTCAACGATGCCAGCACAGCAGGACAGAACTACAACCAATCAGTATAAGTTTTAGGATGATGTACTTAGAGGACTGGAAAGAAGTCTTGAGAAAGTTAGAAATTACTAAATAAAATTGTGGATTATGGAGCTTAATGACTGTTGTCGCTTCTGTAAAAAGAATGTAAACATTGTTGACGTTTTCTCACATTCTTCACTCATCTTTGATAAAAGGACATCTTCACCTGTTGTTCTTCCTCTATGGTTGTTTCTGCTTGTTTCTCTCCCAATTGTCGCAGTGTTACTTTGTTATGCCTGCCCTCTGACTCCATACTTCACAGGGATTGGTCAGCCACTTTCAGGGAAATCTAAGCAAAAGTTACATTGAGCGAAATTAGACTATTAGGCTAGCACATTAGATTTACTGCTGCTAGGAGGGGCTAATACAGCTAGGCTAGTTAGAAGCCTAATATGCTGCAGATGTAATGCCTATGTTTGCAACTCTTGTGCATGAATTCACACACACACACACACACACACACATGGATCAGGTGGAAACTTACCACAAACGTCACCCTTCACTGAAACCCATGTATTTACTTTTTCAAGTGTATTTACGTCATGTGGAACTAATGGCCGTGGGTGAAACTGGGTGGAACTGACAGTGTTGGGAAAGTTCACCTTGATTAGGAACTAATTCAAAGTTCAGTTCAAGTTACTCAATATGAATTAGTTCAGTTCATCGTTCATTCTTCCAAATGATGAACTAGAAGTTCATGGATCCCAAAATGAACTTTTTCGTTCTTTTTTTGTTCTTTTTTGTGTTATTATTGTAAACTTATTATTAACCATTCCTGACGTTATCCTGACTGTAGTCAGTTAATCAGGGGAAAATGCCGCCCTTCCAGGGCAGAAGTAAGTACCTTACCCCGGGGTTAACTTCCCTCTGCAGGTTCTTAGAACACAAGGAGTGGTTTCAGTGAGCTTCGTTTTCAATGTTTATTTCCAAGAACGGGACAACACCTGCTCCGGTCGCCGGTCTCTTTTTTTCCTCTCTCTCTCTCTCTCTCTCTCTCTCTCTGCTCCGCCCAAAACACTTCTCATTTTCTATTCCACAACATTATGTTGCCAACATTAGTTCAGAATAATACAAAAATGACATCTATGATAATGCTGTGTTTTGATCCCATTTTATTCCTTATAGGACTCAATAAATACAACGTGATAAGAACGAAATGTGAACTAAATAAGAGCACAGTTCAATAAATGCCAGAATAACGGCGTCCACAACTTCCTGTTCATTTGGCAAAAGTGAACGAGTCGTTCACGTTCATCAAAAATATGATATCGTTCGTGAACGATCGTTCAATTAACTCGTTCAGGTACAACACTGGGAACTGACCTCAGATTGTAAAAGTGGAAACTACTCCTTATTTTATTATTATACTCAGATTCATCACATAATTTCAAAGTTCAAAAGTTTATTGTCATATGCTTGGCAGAACAAATAGTTATACTATGCAATGATGTTTTCATCTCCCTAAAAAAAAGGCAGACTTCGCCGGTCACCTACGGCACCAAATGTCTTGGTGGCGCTAAGTCCCACAGAATTAGAATATTAAGCTAACATATTTTCTGGACTATAAGGTGCACTTAACGATCCTCTTGTGTTTGGGTCAAATCGGACCAATTTACAACTTAAAACATTCATAAATATGTTTTTCCTCTGATTGCCTCAAGGCCTTATGTTATCCTCCACACTATGCACTTGAACATATAAAAGTGATGATCACTTCTTTCATTGAATTTTGAGTGTTTTAATTAACCTTGGAACATCTGTGGTGTTCCCACTTAAAAGTGACCGCCACAGGAAATGAATGGGTATCCAGTCGATATTCATCCACACACACACACACACACACACTCATGTAGAGTTTGGTGTTTGGTTTTACATTACATGTTCATTCACTTGACCGCAATATCACCCTGATATTAGAGTGAATGAATCGGCTAATTCTCTCGTCAGTAAAAGTCACTGGTGAACTCTTTAAAGACACTAACATGTAAAACAAACCACCTGTCTCACATTATAAGGGTCTGTACATGTGGTCCCTACATTGTCAGACTGAAATATTAAGCGTAAATATACTCATCACTTAACAACAAATTATAAGCAGCCAATGGATGTTATGGTTACACACCGAGAGAAGTGGTCATGTGACTATGTAGTCACATCCTGGGACATATATTACAGAAAAAGTGTTTCCATTGTGCTTTTGCGATATATTACAACATCGAAATGTCTGAAAAAAACCCTCATGAAAGCATGAAAACTTTTTTTTTTTCGATATTTGAGTGTTTTCTTTTCGAAATTCAGGTGTTTCCATTACCAGTTTTTTACAGCGATATTTACATTTTGGGAATTTCCAAGGGTAATGGAAACAGCTATTGATGTAACCGACAGAATCCGGTCATTTTTAAAAATAAAAGATTGTTCACACTCGGATAATAAATACAAGAGAAATAATTAAGTAATTATGAGGCAGCCGGCGGCCCGGTACCAATTGATCCACGGACCGTTACCGGTCCGTGGCCCGGGGGTTGGGGACCCCTGGTCTAAAGTAACTACCTGGTCAGTTAGTCAGTTAGGGAGTCTCTCGCATTTTTAGGGTCCGTTATAATGACTTCAGTTTTTTCAGGGTTCAGTAGGACATAAAAGTCTTTATGTCTTGGACACAAGTACTTAGTTTATCTATTAGCCTGGTCTGATCAGGTTTAATCGATAAATATAGCTGTGTGTCACCTGCGTAACAATGAAAGTTAATGCCATGATTTCTAATGATGTTACTTTAAGAGAGCATATATGTGACCCACCACCACGAAACCAGGCATAAGTGTCTGGAAATCAAAACTGAGTTATCTGTGTATATTGGTAGAGTGGAAACTAAGGTTTAAGATGGTGAAAAAATTATGTTTCTATCATAAGTAGAACCAAAGTTATGGTCATTTTAATATCCACAGTTGGACCTATTATGCAATTTACATATTTTTAGATATTGTCCGTTAAAGTTTTGGATTGTTTTGGGGTAGGAAGTCCTTAGCAACGCATAATAATTCGTATCCGATTGACAAAAATTATTCACAGATGTTAAATGACACTCTGATGGACATGTCACAGAAGTTCTATATATTATAATAATAGGACAGAATTGCAACGTATTATAATCATTTGGCTTACGCCATTGGACAAGAACATTCAATATAAGCTTTTACCTCGTACCAAACACTTGGATGTTTACCCACGGAACGGAGATCGGTTTGTTCGGCGAAAAGAGGTGGAAGTCGTCTTTGTCTTTGCTCAGCAATCCTTAAACTTTTGTCACCGCTTAAATAATTGACCCAATAAACACCTTTATTGATTGGATTTCAATGTAATGACCACAGGAACTGAACATAGAGGTGTTACGGTACCGTTTTTTGATAAGGTGTAAACACAAATAAGAAATCACCTTCCAGCCTAAATTTGGCTGTAGCTCTGAACGGCTCAGCGCGACTTATGCCTGGTTTCGTGGTGGCGGGTCACATATAACATAAACAAAATAGGCCCAAGGATGGACCCTTGAGGCACGCCATAACTTAAGTCTGGAGAGCAGTGATTATTGTTGATTAATATTAACAAATTGGTAGCAATTAGATAAATATGATTTAAACCAGCAGAGGGCTGCTCCTCTAATACCTATATCACATTTTAATCTCTGCAGTAAGATACTGTGGTCAATGGTGTCAAAGGCTGCACTAAGGTCTAATAACACCAGGACCGATATTAATCCGACGTCAGCGGCTAATAATAAGTCATTAGTGACTTTAACTAACGCGGTTTCAGTGCTATGATGAGCATGAAAGCCAGACTGAAACTGTTCAAATAAATTATTATCCTGCAGGTTTTGGCACAGCTGTTTAACTATTACTCTTTCTAGAACTTTTGAGAGGAAGGCCAAATTGGATATAGGCCTATAATTGGCTAGAATGTCAGGATCTTGGGTACTGGGGTAGGTTTTTAAGAATTGGTTTAATTACAGCCTATTTAAATGACTGTGGCACATATCTAGTAGTTAATGAAGTGTTAATTATATTTAGGATAGTGCTAATAATTAGGGTCAGAATCTGTTTAAAGAGTTTTGTTGGGATTGGATCTAAGAGGCAGGTGGCTGATTTGGAAGACATGATAATAGATATGACATCAGTTTGGTCTACAGTGGTGAAATTATTTAGTGTTACAGAGGGGTTTATTAAAAGGCCTAGGTTTGGGACCACTGCTTTTTCTGATCTAATGTTTGGGAGTAATTTATCTATTTTATCTCGAATAGTTGATATTTTATTGTTAAAGAACTGCAGGAAATCATCACAATTGAGCGTGGACGGGATAAGTTCTTAGCTAACTACAGTACCTGTGGTTAGCTAACCACCTAATTGCATGTACTTTACCTCACAGCAAAAAGGCCTTGGTTAGATTCCTGGACAGTGCAGGAGTTTCTGTGTTAAGTTTGCATGTTTCTCTCCCTGTGTCTGGATGGGTTCCTCCTCCTCCAGTTTCTCCCATCACCCAAAAAATATGTTTATTAGGGTCAAATCCTCCAGCCAGATGAGTCTGACCATGAGCCTGGTTCTACTTCAGCTGGAGCTGGGTCCCCTGGCCCCACCCATGGCTGCCCACTGCTCCTTACAGGTGCCCTAATGGCATGAAGGATGAGTTAAATGCAGAGGACACATTTCATTGTACAATGTATAAAGTTATTTAACCTTTTACTTTACTGTCGTTAGTTAACCAAGCACACATACATGCACTCCAGCTACTCCAGTTTCCTCCCACCATGGGCATCGCCCCCGTGGCAGATGGGGGTGTTGCGACACCAACCAGATGATTTCATACCTTCCACTTTTTCCTGAGTTTATATATTGTATCGTTACTGGATCCAGGAAACAGACAGAGTTGGTCTCACCTACTTTTTATTTCAGGATAAACAGTTACTGTCGTCACAATCACACCAAACAAACATCAATAACATTTCGGGGCTGTTACAATATCTATGGTTTAAACTGTTTACCCGCCCGGGCGGCACAACAGCATATGTAAATGAAGCGCACCTCAGTTCAGTGTTAATGTAAACAGCTCTTCTTTGTGGTGTTAACAAACAGTCATTAACCAGTAAGTAATGACAAATGTTACTGTTGTTAAACTAAGTTAAATAAACTATGTCTTGTTCTGTGACATTTACCCTAAGACAGTGGTTCTAGAACTTTTTTCACTGATGTTCCCCCTGAGGAACATATTTTTAGTCGTCTCCCCTGACATGGACAAAACATTTTTGTAAGAAAAAAGAAGAACAGTGTCTGTAAAATCAGTGTCTGATTTTTTTTTTAATTCAAACTTATATCAGTTTTTTTTAACTCATAATTTTTTACTTATGAATGGAATAAAAGTTTAATTGAGGAAAAACACATTCATGTTATTATTTTCGGCCATATATTACTTTTTAAATTCAAACTTATGTCAGTTCTTTTATCTAACAATTTTGACTTTTTATCTCATAATTGGATGTTTTGAGTATAGGGGTCGGGAGGGGCAGGTTTTCATTCTTATTGTATTCCTGTCAAAAGTTTTGTTCTTCTTGAAATAAATGTTTAATCGAAGAAAAACACATTTAGGTTATTATTTTCTTAAATAGTAAATACAAGAGAAATAACAAGGAAAAAATTAAAGAAAAAGGGGAAAGTAACAAAAAAGAAAAAAAAGGAAAAGAGAACAGAAAAGAAAAACAAAAGGAGAGAAGAAAGAAAAATAACGTTAGCTAATGCACTTTGATGCTTCCTGTTGTTGTTCCTGCTCTGTCCAGGGTTCTGGACAGAGCAGGAACAACATTACTTTTTGAATCTAAAAATTTAACCATTAATGGATTATTGTTTGTTAATTTTCCGATGATAATTTAGAAAATTTTGCTCATGTACCACAAACTAGAACACCCCCACATTTTAAATACATGTGACGCCCCTGCTTCCCACCATCCAAACACATGCACTGATAGGTTAACTGGTTAATCTAAATCACCCATAGGTGTGAATGTGACAGTGATTGTTTGTCTATATATGTTCAGCCCTGAGATGAACTGAAGACTCATACAGGGTGTACCCCACCTTCACCCCCAGTGACCCCCATGACCCTAGTGAGGATAAAGTGGGTTCAGATGATGAGATGAGAGAGAATATATGAATGTGAAAGCAAAGACATATATATATATATATATATATATATATATATATATATATATATATATATATATATATAAAAGTGCCAGGATGAAATATCTTATACATGCACTTATGCCCACACACACACACATACACACACACATACACAGACACACACACAGACACACACACACACAAACAGACACACACACACACACACACACACACACACACAAGCCTGAGTTTACCACGTTTTACTGTTTTTCTTTTTTATTCAGCTTTATATTTCCTCACTCTGCCCTTCCCCTACAGTCCTCTAGCGCCCCCCAGTGGAGACTCACCTCATACTTTGAAAACCACTGCATTAAAACTCATTAAACAAAATAAACACAAGCTGTTTTCCTCTTTTTTTTTGAGTAGAAAAGAACCTGATCAGACTGAAGATTCCACTGTCCACACACTCTAGTGTCTGTATGTTTAGTTATTTCACACATGCAGATGAAAACAATTGTCTACGGTGGATTATTGACTGAGGAACAGACTGATAATAATGTGTTAGATCCACAGAATGAACGATAACAGCAACTATTCCTCCAACACTTTTCAACACATTATTCAACACACACTCCTTTCCTTTGCACTAAAATACAGAAAATTACATTTAAGAAATCTGTTTTCTCTGCAGGAGGCCACCCAGACCCCCCCCTGGGCTAAGACCTGGTCTTCATAATGTCTGGCTAGTTTGAATCACAATTAGACCAAATTAAAAACCTTTAAGAGTTAGTATGGATGTTTATTTATATTTGAACAGTATACTATTCATCTGTACATTATTGTTGTATGAATTTTATCCAGACACCTGTTATTATTAAATAGTGAGGAAATTCAATGTTAAATTTCCCCCTGCCTGCTTTAGAGGAATTATTGCATTTGAGTACCTATGTGTGTGAGTAGACCAGGAGTTGACCTGCAGTGAGCTAACACAGTAGCAGCTAATGACAAACAGCCTAGTGGTCTATGGGTCTTTTTTTTTTCTTGCCACCTTATCACCCACCACCACACTTCACCACAACATCCCAGAACCAGACATTTTTTTTCTCATCAATAAGCCTATACATTGACATGGAACTTGTAAGTTTGTAAGATAAATCTTTATTTCAGTGCTTGTGGATGGTAGATGATAGTTTATTGGTCAATTAAAAGAAAAAAAGTTTAGAAATCGATTCAACTCTTTTGTTCAAGACAGGTGCCACTGTCAGTACTGGGGGCTTAGCCCCCCTAAAGGTTAGATGCTAGAATCGCCCCAGTCTGACAGACCTACTGAAAATGACACGACGGGTAATGTACGGCAGAAGGCGTTTGTGCAGAGCTGACACAGGCTGGTGGACATCACTAAGGGTTTTTGTAAACCATATTTAGCAGCAGAATTTACTGGAACATCTAATGTTTTCTCTGTGTGACGCTTTAAAATGAGCTGTTAACATAACATGGTTCCACTTCACAGTGTGACTCGAAGTGAGCGCACTGTGAGTGTGTGAGCCGATAAAACAACTGTTTTATTTTGTCAGTGGCTAACTTCAACTGATTAATGAGGCTCAGTATCTATCTATCTATCTATCTATCTATCTATCTATCTATCTATCTATCTATCTATCTATCTATCTATCTATCTATCTATCTATCTATCTATCTATCTATCTATCTATCTATCTATCTATCTATCTATCTATCTATCTATCTATCTATCTATCTATCTATCTATCTATCTATCTATTTCCATAATTTAATGACATTTTTTTGCACTAAAACAATGACATAGATGTGTAGTTTTCATTATTTCTAAGTTATGTTTTCATTTTACTGGTCTGACCCATTGCAGATTGGTTCAGTTAGTAGAGCAGGTCGTCCAATGACTGAAGGGTCAGAGGTTCACGTCCTGGTGTTCTGTCAAAATGAGCGTCCTGTCACATTGGGCTCCCAAGTGTTTTAACAGAGTAAATGTTTGTCAATTCCTCAGCTAGATGTGTAATTGACTTGGATGCTGGATGTAAGTAACACTTTGAAAGTATATTTATTTTATTGTGCATTTGACCAGTAAACATATAAACAATCACATGCGTACGATAGATTTTGTTATTTTGACTTGTGTCATAAATTTGACTTTTTATCTCATAATTTTTGCTTTTTATCTCATACATGTGACTTTTTATCTTATAAATTAGACTTTTTATCTTATAATTTTGTCTTTTTGACAGAGAAAAAGTCAGTCAGTTCAGACATCCTGCGATTTACTTGGAAGTAAGTAACACTTTGAACGTATATTTATTTTATTGTGCATTTGACCAGTAAACATATAATCAATCACACATGTACGATAGATTGGATATTGACGTTAGTATGTTTTAAGTAAGTTTTGTATGATATGAATGTTATCTTATGAGTTTTCTGGTTGTTACTGTTCGTCTTAGTAATCTAATTACAATATTAGAAAAATAAAAAAGATTAAAAAAGTCTACTTATAATGGGAGCATTATATGATAATAATAGTAACGTTTCCAAATGCAAAGTAACATTTCGATGAAATTATGTGATTTTGTAGAGATTATTGTCAATGTTGTCTGCTGCTCTGGCTGTCCACATATCCAAGTGTCCTTGGTCAAAAACACTGAACCTTGAATTGTTCCTGGTGGATCTGACAGAACCTTCCATGACAACAGTCGCTACTGGAGTGTGAATAAGTGTGAGTGAATGGGTGAATGTGAGGCTAATGTAAAACACTTTGGATAAAAGTGCAGTTTATTTATCATTTAGAATGTGGACAATGAAGACAATGAATTCGAGGCGTGGTGTAGACAGACAGATGGATCTATATAGAGTGTGTCCACTAGGGGGCGATCATCACCAACACACCAGAGCAGACAATCTGATCAACAACAACTAACAACAACAACAACACAAACTCACACTCAAGTTGGATTTATGAACCATTTATTGACTCTTAGGTTATTGGTTGTGTCATTGGTCATGTGACTCAGACGCCGCTGCTGATTGGCCGTCAGAGGAGACCACCTTCCCATAGACCGCCTCTTCCTGGGTGGTCACGGAGCCACAGCAGACCCCATGGACCAATCAGTGATCAGCGTGGGCGTGGTCACCAGTTTCAGCCCTGAAGCTTCTTGTACTGGGCCACCTCCGACTGCAGATGGACGTTGGTGTCCACCAGCTCCTCGTACTGGACGTCCTGCTGATCCAGGTCCATCATGAGCTGGTCCAGCTGCTCCTCCAGTGCAGTCACCTGGTGGATAAGAAGCACAAGCACAAGGTGGGTTGGACCCAGGGCTGGTTCTGCTCTATGTGCTGCCCTGAAAAACCTTTTTAGAAACATATTTTTAGTCCAGTTCCCCCTGACATGGGCAAAACATTTTTGGAAGAAAAAAAAGGTACAGTGATGTAAAATAAATGTCTGGGTTTTTTTAATCTAAACTTATATTAGTTTTTATCTCATAGTTTGACTTTTTATGTTACGTTTTTAAATTTTTATCTCATAATTTTGACATTTTATCACACATATTTTACTTTTTAGCTCATAATTTGACTTTTTATCTCTTATTTTTTACTTTTTATCTTATAATTTGACTTTTTATGTCACATTTGTAACTTTTTATCTCATAGTTTGACTTTTTATCTCACATTTTTTACATTTTATCTCATAATTTGACTTTGTATCTCACGTTTGTAACTTTTTATCTCATAATTTTGACATTTTATCACACATATTTTACTTTTTATCTCATAGTTTGACTTTTTATCTCACATTTTTACATTTTATCTCACAATTTGACTTTTTATCAGACATATTTAACTTTTTATCTCATAGTTCTACTTTTTATCTCACATTTTTTACATTTTATCTCATAATTTGACTTTGTATCTCACATTTGTAACTTTTTATCTCATAATTTTGACTTTTTATCTCACATATTTTACTTTTTATTTCATAGTTTGACTTTTTATCTCACATTTTTAACTTTTTATCTCACATGTTTTACAATTTATTTCATAATTTGACTTTTTATTTCACACATTTTACTTTTTATCTCATAGTTTGACTTTTTATCTCACATTTTTTACTTTTTATCTCATAATTTGACTTTTTATCTCACATTTTTTACATTTTATCTCACAATTTGACTTTTTATCTCAAATTTTTTACGTTTTATCTCATAATTTGACTTTTTATCTCACATTTTTTACGTTTTATCTCATAATTTCACTTTTTATCTCACATTTTTTACGTTTTATCTCATAATTTCACTTTTTATCTCACATTTTTTACGTTTTATCTCATAATTTGACTTTTTATCTCACATTTTTTACGTTTTATCTCATAATTTCACTTTTTATCTCACATTTTTTTTACATTTTATCTTATAATTTGACTCTGTATCTCACATTTTTAACTTTTTATCTCAGAATTTTTACTTAATTTAAAGGTGTCATTCCGCTGAAAACCACTTTACGACGCTCCTCATTTTTTTCCCTGCACGTTTTAAGAACAAGCAACGGCACGAAACCTAGCTGTATGCTACTCTGGTAAAGGTAAACACACGTAGAGAGCGAGAGGGGGAGTGTTCCTTCACACAGACACCTCATCACCATGTCATGGACATGTATGAGGAAGTACCAGTAAACTCTATTGTTTGACCTTAAGTCATTTTTCTACCGTGAAAAAACAGCTGGAAACAAAACAATCTGGAGGTTTTTTTTTAAATAGAACCAACACACAATGTATTCAATACCAATGGAGAACACAGTAATATTAATGAAATAACCATGGAATGAATCTTTTAATGTGCCTTATAGTCCAGTGCACCTTTTGCACCAATAATTTTGAAAAGCTTCACGTACCCCCAGGGGTACGTATACCCCCATTTGAGAACCACTGCCCTAGGCGAACACCCCTCTTTGCTTTAGAAATCTGTGAACATAGTGTCCTACATCTGATGGAGTACGACTGAGTGTCCATGAATAATCACTGTCAATGTTACATTTAATGCTTTATTTACCCTATTTACCACAGAAAATCATGAGACAAAAAGCCAAAATTATGCAATAAAAGGTAAAAATTATGAGATAAAAAGTAAAAATGATCAGATAACAAGTCATAATATGAGATAAAAAGTCAAATGATGTGATTAAAAAGGCTGGTCTGTAGTGCACACAGCGTTCAGGTGGTGTGGCTGATATTGTCCATGAAGGTTCCATGTGTTACCTGGGTCAGGTATCCGCTGAGCTTCCCGCCGTACTGGCTCAGGATTTCAGCCAGAGCTCCCTCCAACACTTTCTGTAGAGGAAACACACAGTCATGTGACCTGCTCTGTGTCTAACAGGTCCACAAGTTCTACTTCCTGTCACTTCCTGTGGATTGTGATGCTCACCGTGTCCAAGGTGGACTGCAGTTGGGTCTCCAGAGACTGCAGTTTAGACATGACGTGGGTAACTTGGGACTTGGACAACTGCAGGGTCTGGATGCTCAGCACCACCTTGTCCTTCAGAACCTTGGTCTGCACAAACCAACAAACACACAGCATGAACAACGTCTGAGTACATCTGCCGCTACAGGAAGTGAGGTCATGTGGCTACCTTGTTCAGGAAGGCCTCCCGATCCTTCTGTTTCTTCGAGTAGATGTTGTCGTGGACTTGTGTGTGTCCAGACGACCTTGGTGAGGTCACCTGTGGGATGAAAGGAAGACTTCTGTTGTCATTAAAGCTGCTCTCTCAGGATGTTTCCTGATCTCCATCTCATCCTGTGGGTCCAGGTTTTGGGGGACAGTGTCCACTCACCTCCTTGTTTTTGTCCTTTAGAATCTTCAGCTCCTTCTCCAGATCCTGGATCTCAGTCTGGATGTGGGATCTGGTCTGCGTCAGCTGGTCCAGGGTCTCCTTCAGTTGGGTGGTGTCAGACTCCAGCGACCGCGGCTCCTCCTGGCTCCTGCAACACCATGACCACAGGTGAGGATGATGAAGACCACCACAACCACAGGTGAGGATGATGAAGACCACCACAACCACAGGTGAGGATGATGAAGACCACCACAACCACAGGTGAGGATGATGAAGACCACCACAACCACAGGTGAGGATGATGAAGACCACCACGACCACAGGTGATGATGATGAAGAACACAGGTGAGGATGAAGAAGAACAAATGTCAACTAATGAGGACAAACATGTGAAAGCAGAGTGGTCTTTAACCTGGGTTTGGACTCACTTGTTGAGGCGTTTATCAGCCGTCTGGCCGTCGTCCGTGGGTCCGTACACCTGGACAGCGGTCTGGATCTACAGACGACAAACATCAGACCGACACGTCCTACTGATGGACATATGTCCAGATGAGTATGTGTGTGGACTGGACTCACCTTGGACCTGATGGCAGAGACGGTTTGGAAGCAGGTGGTGTAGTCTCTGGAGGCGGAGTCTCCACTGGTCTCCACCCACTGCCTGATCTTCTGCTCCAGCACGGCGTTGGCGTCCTCCAGGGCGCACACGGTGGACTGGTAGTCCACCAGACAGGTTTGCAGGGTCTGCACCGAGAACTTCTCATGGGAGACATTAGGGCCATCAGTTGATATACACGTGGCGGTGCGGTTCACAGTTATGTTACTGCCGCTGTTGTCATTTACGTTACTGGAACTGTTATTCCCCATGATGAGATGTTTCTTCTGCAGGAACTCAGAGAAGACAAAGATGACCTGGTGTCTCTGCTGCTTTTAAACACCTGGATGAGGGGGGTGGGGGTGGGGGGAGTGACACATGGATCAGGTGGAAACTTACCACAAACCTCACCCTTCACTACCTTTCCAAATGTTGTTACATCATGTGGAATTAACGGCTGTGGGTGATTTCTGTGGAACTGATCTCTGATTGTAATAATCTGGAAACCACTCCTTATTTTATGAATGATTCATGCTTAATCTAATAAGGATATAAAGATAATATGGATTAAAATAATCCTTCAAATAAGATGCAATGATTTTTTTTTATTTAAGTTTATAAGGACTTATTTTATTCAGATTTATATTTAGATGTTTTCTCCTACATTATCAGAATGAACCAGAACCAGACAAACTATTAAAAGACAAAGTATTTACTGATGAATTAAAATAGTGGTTGTCAAACTTTTTCCAGTCATGTACCCCCTTAGAAACATATTTTTAGTCCAGTACCCCCTGACAAGGACAAAACATTTTTGGAAGAAAAAAGAGGTACAGTACTGTAAAATCAGTGTCTGATTTTTAAAATCCAAATAATTGTGACATTTTGTCACAGAATTTGGCCTTTTTATCTTATAACTTTTACATTTTATCGCATAATTTGGCCTTTTTATCTCGTAATTTTGACTTTTTATTTGATAATCTTTACTTTGTATCTCATATTTTGACTTTTTATTACATAATTTTGAAGTTCAGAAGTTTATTGTCATATGCACAGCAGAACAAATACTTATACTATGCAATTAAATTGTTGTTGTTTTTGTCCCCCTAAAAAAAAAAAAAGGCAGTCTAGGCAGTCGCCTATGGCACCACATAACTTGGTGGCGCCAAGTCCCACAGGATTAGAATATTAACCTCCCATATTTTCTGGACTATGAAGATCACTTAACCCTTCTCTTGTGTTCAGGTCAAATCTGACCAATTTACAATTTAAAATATTCACAAATATAATGTTTTTCATCTGATTGCCTCAAGGTTTTATGTTATCCTCCACACTATGCACTTGAACATATAAAAGTGATGATCGCTTCTTTCCTTGAATTCAGATTGTTGTAATTATATGTGGTGTTCCCGCTCAAAAGTGACCGCCACAGGAAATGAATGGGTATCCAGTCGATAATCATCCATCAGACACTAAACATCCTCATACACACCACCCCTACTCACTCACTCACTCACTCACTCACTCACTCACTCACTCACTCACTCACTCACTCACTCACTCACTCACTCACTCACTTAAGACTGAACAATGTCTTTTGTGGGTACTAGCGATGTTAACTGATGACCATTCGACCCATGGTTGACCACAGCAACGTTGTCTGGTCATAATTTTCAGTTGTTAGTTAAAAAAAACAAAGCCATCCTGCATCAGTCATTCGACTACACAAACTCTTCAGCATTGTAGTGTAGGTTATAAAGAGGAAGCTTTGTGATCTCTCCATAGCATATCTTTAAAATGATGAATTTGAACATTAGCAATAGGCTACAAGACAAAATGTATTAATAGCAAAAGCAGAGCTCAGTTAATCTATGTGGTACGACCATTTCACAACAGTTTAGAACGTTTACTCAAAACGGAAACAAAATACAAAGCTAACATCAGATAATAGAAGTTCTAGAGCTAACAGCTACAGACTGGGACAGCAAGTTGTCACCATGACAACTCGACTGCGCAGTGGTTGACCTCTGACAGACCTACTGAAAATGACATGACGGGTAATGTACGGCAGAAGGAGTTTGTGCAGAGCGGACACAGGCTGGTGGACATCACTAAGGGTTTTTGTAAACCATATTTAGCAGCAGAATTTACTGGAACATCTAAAGTTTTCTCTGTGTGACGCTTTAAAATGAGCTGTTAACATAACATGGTTCCACTTCACAGTGTGACTCGAAGTGAGCGCACTGTGAGTGTGTGAGCCGATAAAACAACAGTTTTATTTTGTCAGTGGCCAACTTCAACTGATTAATGAGGCTCAGTGATCGACCAAGATGTTTTAGAAATTTCACCAGCCCTAGTGGGTACACTCCTCTGTCCTGTGCTTACATGCCCATCCTTCCACTGAACCACACCTTCAACTGAACCACACCTTCCACTGAACCAAATATTCCACTGAACCACAACATCCACTGAACAAAACATTTCACATGAACGGCACATTCCAGCCTAATCAGTGAATTATTTACACACATACTAAACAGGTATCCGTGTGAACTCAACTCTTTCCCTTTATCTGTGCCAACCTTGTATAAGAGGAAGAGTTTCCAAAGGAGACTTTTCCCAGCAGACCTATGGAAAACTTTGGTGACTCCTCTTTTTCAACGATGCCAGCACAGCAGGACAGAACTACAACCAATCAGTATAAGTTTTAGGATGATGTACTTAGAGCACTGGAAAGGAGTCTTGAGAAAGTTAGAAATGACTAAATAAAATTATGGATTATGGAGCTTAATGACTGTTGTCGCTTCTGTAAAAAGAATGTAAACATTGTTGAAGTTTTCTCACATTCTTCACTCATCTTTGATAAAAGGACATCTTCACCCGTTGTTCTTCCTCTATGGTTGTTTCTGCTTGTTTCTCTCCCAATTGTCGCAGTGTTACTTTGTTATGCCTATCCTCTGACTCCATACTTCACAGGGATTGGTCAGCCACTTTCAGGGAAATCTAAGCAAAAGTTACATTGAGCGAAATTAGACTATTAGGCTAGCACATTAGATTTACTGCTGCTAGGAGGGGCTAATACAGCTAGGCTAGTTAGAAGCCTAATATGCTGCAGATGTAATGCCTGTGTTTGCAACTCTTGTGCATGAATTCACACACACACACACACACACACACACACACACACATGGATCAGGTGGAACCTTACCACAAACGTCACCCTTCACTGAAACCCATGTATTTACTTTTTCAAGTGTATTTACGTCATGTGGAACTAATGGCCGTGGGTGAAACTGGGTGGAACTGACAGTGTTGGGAAAGTTCACCTTGATTAGGAACTAATTCAAAGTTCAGTTCAAGTTACTCAATATGAATTAGTTCAGTTCAACGTTCATTCTTCCAAATGATGAACTAGAAGTTCATGGATCCCAAAATGAACTTTTTCGTTCTTTTTTTGTTCTTTTTTTGTGTTATTATTGTAAACTTATTATTAACCATTCCTGACGTTATCCTGACTGTAGTCAGGAAATCAGGGGAAAATGCCGCCCCTCCAGGGCTGAAGTAAGTACCTTACCCCGGGGTTAACTTCCCTCTGCAGGTTCTTAGAACACAAGGAGTGGTTTCAGTGAGCTTCGTTTTCAATGTTTATTTCCAAGAACGGGACAACACCTTCTCGGGTCGCCGGTCACACTCTGTACATTTAACTCTTTTTCTCCACTCTTTCTTTCTCTCTCTCTCTCTCTCTCTGCTCCACCCAAAACACTTCTCATTTTCTATTCCACAACATTATGTTGCCAACATTAGTTCAGAATAATACAAAAATGACATCTATGATAATGCTGTGTTTTGATCCCATTTTATTCCTTATAGGACTCAATAAATACAACGTGATAAGAACGAAATGTGAACTAAATAACAGCACAGTTCAATAAATGCCAGAATAACGGCGTCCACAACTTCCTGTTCATTTGGCAAAAGTGAACGAGTCATTCACGTTCATCAAAAATATGATATCGTTCGTGAACGATCGTTTAATGAACTCGTTCAGGTACAACACTGGGAACTGACCTCAGATTGTAAAAGTGGAAAACTACTCCTTATTTTATTATTATACACAGATTCATCACATAATTTCAAAGTTCAAAAGTTTATTGTTATATGCCTAGCAGAACAAATAGTTATACTATGCAATGATGTTTTCATCTCCCTAAAAAAAAAGGCAGACTAGGCGGTCACCTACGGCACCACATGTCTTGGTGGCGCTAAGTCCCACAGAATTAGAATATTGGGCTAACATATTTTCTGGACTATAAGGTGCACTTAACGATCCTCTTGTGTTTGGGTCAAATCGGACCAATTTACAACTTAAAACATTCATAAATATGTTTTTCCTCTGATTGCCTCAAGGCCTTATGTTATCCTCCACACTATGCACTTGAACATATAAAAGTGATGATCACTTCTTTCATTGAATTTTGAGTGTTTTAATTAACCTTGGAACATCTGTGGTGTTCCCGCTTAAAAGTGACCGCCACAGGAAATGAATGGGTATCCAGTCGATATTCATCCACACATACACACACACACACACACACACACACACACACACACACACACACACACACACACACACACACACACACACACACACACACACTCATGTAGAGTTTGGTGTTTGGTTTTACATTTCATGTTCATTCACTTGACCGCAGTATCACCCTGATATTAGAGTGAATGAATCGGCTAATTCTCTCGTCAGTAAAAGTCACTGGCGAACTCTTTAAAGACACTAACATGTAAAACAAACCACCTGTCTCACATTATAAGGGTCTGTACATGTGGTCCCTACATTGTCAGACTGAAATATTAAGTGTAAATATACTCATCACTTAACAACAAATTATAAGCAGCCAATGGATCTTATGGTTACACACCGAGAGAAGTGGTCATGTGACTATGTAGTCACATCCTGGGACATATATTGCAGAAAAAGTGTTTCCATTGCGCTTTTGCGATATATTACAACATCGAAATGTCTGAAAAAAACCCTCATGAAAGCATGAAAACTTTTTTTTTCGATATTTGAGTGTTTTCTTTTCGAAATTCAGGTGTTTCCATTACCAGTTTTTTACAGGGATATTTACATTTTGGGAATTTCCAAGGGTTAGGGATTTGAGCTATTGATGTAACCGACAGAATCCAGTCATTTTTAAAAATAAAAGATTGTTCACACTCGGATAATAAATACAAGAGAAATAATTAAGTAATTATGAGGCGGCCGGCGGCCCGGTACCAATTGATCCACGGACCGTTACCGGTCCGCGGCCCGGGGGTTGGGGACCCCTGGTCTAAAGTAACTACCTGGTCAGTTAGTCAGTTAGGGAGTCTCTCGCATTTTTAGGGTCCGTTATAATGACTTCAGTTTTTTCAGGGTTCAGTAGGACATAAAAGTCTTTATGTCTTGGACACAAGTACTTAGTTTATCTATTAGCCTGGTCTGATCAGGTTTAATCAATAAATATAGCTGTGTGTCACCTGCGTAACAATGAAAGTTAATGCCATGATTTCTAATGATGTTACTTAAAGAGAGCATATATAACATAAACAAAATAGGCCCAAGGATGGACCCTTGAGGCACGCCATAACTTAAGTCTGGAGAACAGCGATTATTGTTGATTAATATTAACAAATTGGTAGCAATTAGATAAATATGATTTAAACCAGCAGAGGGCTGCTCCTCTAATACCTATATCACATTTTAATCTCTGCAGTAAGATACTGTGGTCAATGGTGTCAAAGGCTGCACTAAGGTCTAATAACACCAGGACCGATATTAATCCGACGTCAGCAGCTAATAATAAGTCATTAGTGACTTTAACTAACGCGGTTTCAGTGCTATGATGAGCACGAAAGCCAGACTGAAAATGTTCAAATAAATTATTATCCTGCAGGTTTTGGCACAGCTGTTTAACTATTACTCATTCTAAAACTTTTGAGAGGAAGGCCAAATTGGATATAGGCTGATAATTAGCTAGAATGTCAGGATCTTGGGTACTGGGGTAGGTTTTTCAGAATTGGTTTAATTACAGCCTATTTAAATGACTGTGGCACATATCTAGTAGTTAATGAAGTGTTAATTATATTTAGGATAGTGCTAATAATTAGGGTCAGAATCTGTTTAAAGAGTTTTGTTGGGATTGGATCTAAGAGACAGGTGGCTGATTTGGAAGACATGATAATAGATATGACATCAGTTTGGTCTACAGTGGTGAAATTATTTAGTGTTACAGAGGGATTTATTAAAAGGCCTAGGTTTGGGACCACTGCTTTTTCTGATCTAATGTTTGGGAGTAATTTATCTATTTTATCTCGAATAGTTGATATTTTATTGTTAAAGAACTGCAGGAACTCATCACAATTGTAGCTATCTACAGTACCTGTGGTTAGCTAACCACCTAATTGCATGTACTTTACCTCACAGCAAAAAGGCCTTGGTTAGATTCCTGGACAGTGCAGGAGTTTCTGTGTTAAGTTTGCATTTTTCTCTCCCTGTGTCTGGATGGGTTCCTCCTCCTCCAGTTTCTCCCATCACCTAAAAAATATGTTTATTTGGGTAAAATCCTCCAGCCAGATGAGTCTGACCATGAGCCTGGTTCTACTACAGCTGGAGCTGGGTCCCCAGGCCCCACCCATGGCTGCCCACTGCTCCTTACAGGTGCCCTAATGGCATGAAGGATGAGTTAAATGCAGAGGACACATTTCATTGTACAAAGTACAATGTATAAAGTTATTTAACCTTTTACTTTACTGTCGTTAGTTAACCAAGCACACATACATGCACTCCAGCTACTCCAGTTTCCTCCCACCATGGGCGTCGC